>BPLS01028823.1:1029-12367 GCA_019656275.1 Rhododendron kiyosumense | reverse complement strand
GGTAACCGAGGAGGTTACCGTTGTTCTCATGAGTCACGACATCACTCTTGTGATGTGAGTCTTTCCTAATCATTCACTAGAAATTAGCTAGAACAACTTCATTTTTTTCAATGTTAAATGCACATATAGATAGCTTGTCACGGGTCCAACAAAAACAATCAAAATATATGAGGTTGCCATTGTTCTCATGACTCACGACATCACTTGTGTGATGTGATCACAGTCTTTCCTAATCATTCACTGGAAACTAGGTAGAACAACTTCATTTTTTTCAATGTTAAATGCCCATATAGAAAGCTTGTCGCCGGTCCAACAAAAACAATCAGAATATATTATTCATTTTTTAAGAACGATTTTTTATATTCCTCTTCTATCTTTTTTGTTTGGAAAGGTCCTGCCACATGATCACCCTGCAATATTCCAAAGGTGGAGGCATTAAATTAAATTGAAACCGACCATTATCTTCCTAGGTCAATAATTACAAAACACATGAAAGTATCTAAGTAGTTGGACTTGTAGAGTGATCTATTGAAATATAAGCCCATCATTTTACTACCATTAACCCTTTGTGATTTTTAACCCATCTGATTATACCTTTTATCTCACAAGGGGAGATCTGAGGTTCGAGTCCATGTATTGAGAGACTTCGAATCCCCTTTGATTATTAAAATATTAATTTTCCGCTAACCTATGTATGCGCTCTTTAATCTTTTTTGTTTGGAAAGGTCCAGCCACGTGAAAAACGAAAGAAAATGATAAGAAAAACGCACTATATACTTTTCATAGTTGTCCAAGGTTTGTTGACGAATGAAAGTAAAGTGATGAAGACTTCTTGCCCGACCCAGGGCGGTTGGTTTTCACTTTTCAATATAATTTCATAGACTTCGATACACATTTGTACACTTTCTAAGACTGAACAAAATCCCAGTTGGTTGCTTTTACATTCTTCCTTCTACCTAATACCATATGAAAGCTGCCAAAAGGAAGAATTTTTTTTTTGACATGGAAAAAAGGAAGAATGGAAGTCACCGGAGTATTAGCAATCCTCAATTTCAAACTTTGCTTTTTCCTTTTTCAAGTTTCTCTTTTTGCTTTTCGATTTTGGGATAGGAAACGTCACTCCTATGACTATTTTAGAGAACAGTGATCGGAGCTCTTGGTCTAACACATGGATTGACGAAAAAATATTGCTTTTATTGATGTATTTAAAACATAATCCTAGCATGTCTGTATATAGGTTACAAGCAGTAGCGGAGCCAGTATTTTCCATAAGTGGGGTCAAAAAATTGAACTATGTGTATTGTGTAGTTCACTTTTCTAGTTACTAATTGAAAGAAACAATTAGAATTAACAAGTTAATCAAAAAGTAGATATATACTAATAACAAAATGTAGCTTTGATTTACAATTGACCTCGATGACTTTTCATAATTTGGAAACGATGGACGATAGTCTCATTTGTAAGGGTTTCAAAATTATCTTTCTCTATATACACAGCCAAACTATCATGTATCCATTGGTCACGATTTTCGAAGCCTACCTTTTACAATCTTCATAGCATAAAATGCTCTCTCTATTGTGGCATTAGCAACCGGTAAACAGATGTCCGGGAAGCTTACTCGCACATCGAAAAATAGTCTCTCTACCATGGCATTGGAAATTATTATTGAAAACACACAACCAAAAACTTGTTCATTGCCAACGTTTTATTGCTGTCTATTAGAGGCCTTATATTATCATTCAGGAAGCATCTATTTGTTAACAACTATGAATTTGTCTTATTTATTCCCTTTTACTTACCCGTTGTAGCTTTTTGGTCTCCATCATACACTGGTAGACATGACAATTAACCAACCAAATTGGAAATAAATTGTAATAGAAAAGCTACTTATTTTATTTTTTTTGACGAAGAATATTAGGAGTAGTAATATTGGAGAAAAAACAAGACAAAAAGTAGTATTTTTATGCATTCCTACATTTAGTTAGTTCTATTTTGGAACAAGCTAGCGTGAAAAACTTTATTTGTTTTGTATTTGGCCATGGGTAATAATTGAGCATGGTAATTAAGTTACAAATGGTCCCCTTAATTCATTTTTGTATATATGCCTGCCCCTTCGGTACGTTGGGTAGTGATTCACGTGGATAAACGAAGACAAACGAAGTTGTCGTAGCTGGTTTCCAAATGAATGCGATGGCCTGTCAGATCTTTCAGGGAAAAAATGTGGTTAGAAAAAGGGTAAAACCATAACATTTTTGTTTTTGTTTTTTTTTTTCTAATCGATAGAAGAGATTCATTGTGATATTAGACATAAAGTGCAGGGTACAAATCCAGGACACTACATTAATTATAAAAGTCCACGAGATAACCAAGCCCAACAACTCAACTAATTAAGAAATAAGTCCATTGTAGAATAGAAAAAAAGAATGAAAGAAAAATTAAGCACTATAAGGGAAGAACACCCACGTACAGGTGGAAAGACTCGAACTCTTAACCTCCTAATTAATGAGACGCAAAACCATAAGATTGAACGACAGCTTTTATTGCCTTCAAAGTTCATTGAACAACTGCTTACACAACATATCAAAGGGGCAGGCATCAATGAGTCCCCTGTTATTAATAATCTATATTTTTAATTAATCCGAAGATGGAAAAGAGAAAAATGAAAGTGATGATACCTTGGGTTAAACTCCTCTAATCTTCTCTTGGGACCATATCAATGATTCAAACTATTCATCTTGTTGTAATTAAAGATAATAGTATCAAACCTGTAAGAAATCAATTTAAATGGGCAATGATCGACTCGTGAAAAATTCAAATTTACATTTCCTTTTGCAGAACGAAAATCTTACGTTTATTATCTTATTTACCGTCCAAATGAACGTGAACTTTTGCATAAATATTTTCTGTTGCGGACTATACAAAATGTGCATTTTGAATCGTCGACATCCTGTGATGGGATTTCTGATGGCAGCAACGAGTTTGCAGAATTTTGGAAGGTGATGCTCAGAAGATTGTTCGATGTACCCCTTCGAGTTTGCAATAAAATTTCGTTTGTCGAGCAAAAAAAAAAAATCATTCGATTGCTGCAAGGAAGGAGCTTGATTAGTGCCAATTTGGATGTTATAATTCATGATACTTCACCTTTACCTTGGTAGCTAAGTATGCCCTATCTATTGTTTGTCCCGACTTGGGAGGGGGCTGAATTTCACGATCTGGCATGGACTCAATTGGAAGCTTTGTTGGATGTTTCTACAATTACGTAATGAATAAAACCTACCGATTAAAAAGAAAATAAAATCTTCGACATCAATTGGGGATGCAAATCATGCAATAAACCATACGTTTGCAGAGAATGGAAAAATGTTATGGGGAGGGCAACCGTGTTATATCACTTGAGTGTAAACAACAAACATGTGCCATTCTTAAAGGATCCCCATCGGATACTTTAAATATCAAATTTCCATAAATTTAAAACATTTTATAAGTGGCATACGAGTAGCATTGCTTAAATATCAGATTTTACCACAAAAATGATTTTCTGTTTCTTAAATTTCTTTTTTTCTTAACGCCCACAAAGATGATTTGGTATTGATGAACTTGTTAGAGTATACAATTAATCTAGAAAAAAACAAAAAAACAAGTAACTTACAATAAAAGTTGAAGAGTCTGCTAGAGTCCAATATGAAGTTTTATTTTTCCAATTATAAAGTTTAAAGGACCTACCAGAGATGCTCTTAATAAACTTTGCATCTTTACCTACGTTGCAAGACAGGCCCAAAGCCCACTATTTGGGAGGGAGGGGGGCTGCTGTCCCCTTGGGGACAGCAGCATGCTGTTGTGTCCCATTTTGGGGCTCACCCCGGTCTCGCTTCGATGATCAGAATCGTTCACTTTGTAGAACTCGTCGAGTAGAACAACTATGAAAAAATTAGCTTAATTGGATATCATTAAGTGTCTGATCGGAACCTTTTTATCTTGAAAAGAATGGATCCGAAACACTGGATCAAATCCACTATAACCAATGGATTGAGAGTTATATGGGCTCCGATTAGGCACTTAATCATATCCAATTAAACTAATTTTTTTCATAATTGTTCTACTCGACGAGTTTTTCAGAGTGAACGATTCTGATCATCGGAGCGAGGCCGGGGTGGGCCCCAAAGTCGGGACAGCAGCACGTTGCTGTCCCCAAGGGGACAGCTGCCCCCCTGCGTCCCACTATTTGGGGTTCAGGGTTATGAATAGCTTCTGAACTCCCGTTGACTAACATATTTAGCCCCGCTAACCCCCCGTTGATGTATAAATTTTGGCCAAAAAGAAAAACCCCACTATTTGGAATTTTTTATCGTACACAAATCACTTTTGAGTGTGAAGAATCCAAAAATTTACTTTAATGGTAAGTATTTCATAAGGAGTGATTTAGTACTCCATATTGAGTGGTACATCTTCCAAATCTATTACATTTATCACTTCATATCAAATATTTCCACGTGGTAAATATTTCACATTGAATGGTAAATATTCTATGTTAGAATATATACTTACCACTCAACGCGGAATACTTATCACTTCTTGTAAAATATTTACTACTCAATCTGGAATACTTACCACTAAAGTGACTTTATAAGTTCCATACATAGAAAAAAAAAGTTTTGTGTACCATAGATGGACTGATTTGAAGGAGTCCTAAACTAGATTTCACAATACAACATACTAGAAATAAAACTCCGTGCATAGCACAGTTGTGGATTCCTTATATAATTATATTACTTTGGTTTTATTCAACGTGAAGAACATTGTAACAACATGATCATTAAGAAATAAAAAAGCAATTGTATTGGCCAATTAATTAGTAGCACTTGTGGCATTCACAGGCCTCCTCACGAAATATCATTCTGTTATGCTAAATAGTATACATGTGAAGTGCGACCTAAATAGCATTACCCAATCGAAGATAATGCCATGGTGACTGACAAAGTGTGAAACAAAATCCAACTTTAATGTGTTGAGCTTTGTTTGTGTAAAGTAGTAGTTTTGGACTGGCCTTTACTGCATGTAGGCCGAAGACCAATCCTAAAAATGGGCCACAAGATTCACAAGAAGGGTTCCTTTACCTGGAACTCCCTATTATAAGGATCCATTCTGGTATTACTCTTACCTGCACAGTCGTTACCTGAGATATGTAAACTGAACTCACTGTTGAATGTTGGAGGTTGACCGGCTTCTACCTCCTAGGATAGAACAGCTAGACCACAGCTATCGAAACACTACCATAAAGCCACCTCGGGGAACTGAACGAACATTTGTCCCTCTCTCTCTCACAATAACAATATCATAATGAATTTTTATACATCGTAGAACTGATGACAAAATGAAGAATGTGATGCTCAATATATACACCTCAGGAGACCTTGGGTAACAGCCGAAATTGACTTCGACCTTGAATACACAACCACGAATAGGGGAAATTCAATATGCAAAATTTGCCAGAATGAATTCTAGGTGTAAATTCTGCCATTAACCTCTCTTCATGGGGTAATAACCAGTTGAAACAGCTGGAAACTTGTAGAGCCTCGTCCAAATTCAATGAATCAACGGGAGGTTTTTTTGGTTACGCGCCTTGGGAGACCTTCCGAATGTCCCAATTAATTCACAAAATCTGGAAATTTTCTAACAGTATTGTGCTATACAATTGACACTGTGTATGCAACTGGGCTTGGTTTACCACCGTACTGGATTATGTTTATCACGATACCAAAAATTGCTAAAAGACAAAGATATCGGGTGTCTTGTTAGTGATGATCTCTCTGTTTTTTCCTTCTGTTTTACAGCATAACATTGTCCTTCATTGCATAACATTGTTCTTCATCAGTCCATTTACTTGTGCGACATTGTTCTTCATCAATCCATTTGCATTGGATGTATTCGATAATGCTACGCCGACCTTTAGCATTTCTTACAGATCTATTTTGTTTTTCTGATTTCTGTAGGAGATAGAACAATTATCTTTGAGTAGAACAAATATCTTTGATTCTGTCCTATTACTTCACCAATCCAAATAACAGCAAACGGACTTGAATAATTTTTGTATCTAGAGCTAAATTCGCTAGCGCGTTGGGTGCAAAGAAACTGTTGGCGGGAGAGGTATCAATTACACACACAAGACAAATATATTATTGCTCAGTTACAGAAAACATATTACAATCTTTCACTCAAATAAAGCTCACAAACCCTAACAGTTGGGTTCCCACATTATCTCTCTCACTTACTCTTTTTTCTTGCACACAGAATACATGTAACTCTGACACTTGTACACAACAATAGATAGGGGAAGGAGTCGAAGATTTTAGATAGCTTTCAATCTTCCAACTCAATCAAGTCACTCCAAAAGTCTTCTATGGCTGCTTGCCTTAATTGGAATCATCCCAATCAAGCTCGATTTTCAACTGCTAGAACACTAAAAGGTAATGACAGAATGACACTGTTGATTGACAAGTACATATCTTAAGACGAAGAAGACAGGCACACTTGACACTTCGTTATAGCTACACATTCAGATAGACAATCTTGTTTATGGCATTTTGTATGAGAAGAATGTTGATGCAAAATTTCTAGGATTTTGTGATAGTGATTGGGCCGATTGTGTCGATGATATGAAGAGCACTTCCGGATATGCTTTTTCTCTTGGCTCGGGAGTCTTCTCATGGGCATCTAAGAAGCAACAAACCGTGGCGCAATCTACCGTCGAGGTAGAGTACGTGTCAGCATCATTGGCAACTTCTCAAGCAATATGGCTAAGGAGGATTTTGGAGGATGTTGGTGAAAAGCAAGGAGAGGCTACTCTAACTTTGTGTGACAACAAATCCGCAATTGCAATGACAAAGAATCCCGTCTACCATAGCCGTACCAAACACATTGCAATCAAGCATCACTTCATTCGAGAGGTCGTGGAAGATAAAAAGATTCAACTCAAGTATTGTGCAACCAAAGACCAAGTGGTGGACATTTTCACCAAAGCCCTTTTGAAGGAAAAGTCTCAATATTTTAGAGAAATGTTAGATGTTACAACAAAGCATTAAGGGGGAGTATTAAAATTAATGCTTTATTGTCTTTATATTTTAAGTGGACCAAAGTTTATGTTTGTATTTGGGCTTGTATTTTTGTTTTGTAATTGGGCTCTCTTAATTGATTAGGCCCAAGTTGCTTGTGTAAGGAACCCCTAATATTTAAAGTCATTTGGAAGGGGAGAAGGGCAAGTTAGTAGCCCCATTTTGCTGCCCCTCTTTTCGTTTTCTTTTTCTGCTTACAGAGAGCAACCTCTCTCTTTCCTGTTTCTGCCGAGAAACCAAGCAGTCCATTTCCTCCCATTTTCTCATGGTTCTTCCACTAAAATCAACAATATTTTTTAGGGAAAGGCCAACACATAGCAATTATAAACACAGATAATGTTCATGATCACCGACGTTTATTTAAGGAACCCACGAACGAAATTAGTAACCGTTATTCCTAAGGCAATAATGGCCACAGAGAAAGCTATCATCCCCCATGGAGATTCAACGTACGTGCGTTTCAAGTATGCCCACCACTTCGGCCACCGGTGCTGACTATACTTATATGCCTCTTGGCACTTGTCATTAAAACTGGAGTCCACCGGCGTTAAGAACTTATAGGTTACTTGAAAAAAAAGTAATTCAATTCAATATCGATAGAGCGTTTCAAATTTTGGAACTTGTTCTTGTTTTCTTTGTTTAATGTTTTGTTGCTCCAAACGGGTCTTAGCAAACAAAAGGAGAACACATGTGGGGACTCCCTTAGTGAGGCAAAACGGCAGCGTTTATTAGAGTGGGCATGCCGGGGCTGCTGCCTTATGGGGACGGCAGAGCCACCCCTGTGGGGAACACGGCAGACAGTGCAAATTGTTTATTGTGATTCAAATTGGGAAATTGCTCTAAGAGTTTTATGTTTCATTAAAGTGAATCCTGGTCAAGGATTATTCTTTCCTTCGTTCAATGATCTTACGTTAAAGGCTTATTATGATTCAGATTGGGTGGGTTGTGAGACAATTTGACGTTCAATTACAGGATTCTGTGTATTTCTGGGAAATTTTTTGACTTCTAAGAAATCAAAGAAGCTAATCAATGTGGCTCGTTCTTCCGCTAAAGCTGAATATCAAGCCATGGCTGCAACATGTTTAGAAATTATATGGACATGACACATTTTGGAAAATCTCACAGTTCCACAAAACTAGCCAGCAAACTTATATTGTGACAACCAGGCAGCTCTCCACATTGCCAAAAATTCCGTTTTTCATGAACGCATGAAATATATAGAGATTGATTGCCACATTTTATTGCCGTCTGTTAGAGGTCTTATCGTTCTAGAGGCATCTACAACACCTACAATTTTGTCATATCACCTATTTTTAACCCAATGTAGCTTTGGCAATATTCATCAGCGGGTTAGTATTGTTAGATGTTAGAGAGGGAGAGGGGGGGAGGGCTCGAACCCGGCCCAAATGCGTGGAAGTACAAATGAGGCACCAACCGTAATCCACTCACCACTGCACGTCTGCACCCATTGTAGCTTATTGAGCTCCATAATTAGATATGACAATCTTGGTAAACAAATTGTTAGACAAGGGACGTACTAATTTTAGTATTTTTTTTAGGAAGAACGGTGGTAGTTACCAATCTGGGTCAGACCATTATATGTTCGAGATCGTGGTTAACCTTACCCCACGACCATTCAATTAGCTAAATTTTCTTTTTTGTGAATTCTTACAAAATTCAACTCAGTCAGACAATACATTCAATTTTTTTGGCCCTGCTAATTTTGAGACTAAAAATGAAATGAATTGATCAAGCACTTATAGAAGAGATTAAATTCTTTCCACTGGTGCACCACCACCTTTTTCGGTCCTGCCATGAACTTATTGTTGATCTGAATGTAAGCCCCACATAATAGTGTATCCATGCAAAAAATAAACTTGATCAAACGTCGATAGGAGTATCAAAAGTTGAATTTTACTTTGTACAATAGACAGTTTATCTTTATTATTATTGACAGAAATTAGATCGTCCATTTTATAATCCGAAATTTAAATTTTGATATATCTAGCAACTTTCGATGAAACTGATTTTTTGCATGGCAATATTATATTGCGGGTCTTATAATACATATGAACGATTTAGATTACAATAATAGACGCTTGGTAGGGCCCATAAAAGACGGTGGTAGAAAAGTGGGGTTTTATATTGACAGTGAATAAAATTTATTCTTCTTATAGAAACCTCACAAAGTTGATTTTTGTAAGCACCCTTAAAAAAATACTCGTATTTGAAACAAATTCAATGGCTCCAATAGGTTGGGGAATGATCATGTGTTTAAACCTTTATTGGAGGGGGAAATGTGTCTAGAAAAAAGGGGCATAAAATCATACAAGAAACAAACATACTTGTTCTAGCTTGTTCCTCCTTAACATATCAAAGAGGAGGCATCAAAATTCAAGGTGACCCCTTGTACCCTACTATGATCAATAATTGCCTATGAAAAACAACCGAGTCCTTGGCCTTGAATTAATTCTTAAAAACTAGAAGAACTAGAATTAATTCTTAAACATAAGTTTATTAAAATTCTCTTTACAAATATAGCATGTCTCGAGTTCAAATCTGGACTCTATCCCTAAATTAATGTGAGATATTATGTCGCCATTATTGCTTCTGTTTGGGGACATGACTTTACTTGATCAACAATGGTCTCAAAATACTATATGTTGGTTTAAAATTATTCGAAACAGACAACCAAAATTTGTTGATTGTCAACATTTTATTGCCATCCATACAAGGCCTTATCGTTCAAGAAGCATCTATATGTTAACAACTATGATTTTGTCTTATATATTCCCTTTTTTCTTATCTGTTGTAGCTTATTGGGCTCCATCATAGACATGACAATTAACCAACCAAATTGGCAACAAATTGTAATCTAAAAGCTACACAACAAATTGTAATCTAAAGGCTACACATTTTAATTTGTTGAGGAAGAACAGTGGTAATATGTAAGAAAAACAGACAAAAAGTAGTATTTTCATGCATTCCTACATTTAGTTCTTTTTAGGAACCAGCTACCTTGAAAAACTATTTGTTTGTATTTGGCCCCATGGGTGATAATTAAGCATGGTAATTAAGGTTCAAATGGTCCCCTTAATGTGATGGTTAGACCTTTCAGGGAAAAAATGTGGTTAGAAAAAGGGTAAAATCGTAAGATTGAAGGGGACCTTTCATTGCCTTCAAAGTTCATTGAAATTTGAACAACTGCTTACTATCATAAAGTCAGGGTGTGTTCCACAGTATTTTCTTAAAAAATAAGTACTTATTTCCACATACCAAGGTCACTCTCTTACAATACATCACTTTTATTTCAAAAAATAAGTACTTATTTCTAAAACCGGGACGGGGCCTCAACCAACTGAAGCTGTTGCCATGGAAATGAGGTCTCGATAACATATTGACATGGACCCCCTGATTTTCTATGGAAATGCTTCATTGCCTTATCCCGGGGAATCAGCTAGCTAGAAAAGCATCGTTTGTCTTTTGTAAAATGTCAATCCCTTTCTTTCTAACAGTGTAGTATTTTACTTGGAAAGGTCTATATCGATCCATGTGAATTTCACTCCACAACATACCAAAGGGGTAGGCATCCAAATTGAAGGTGACCGGTCATTGGTACCTGACATAGTTAATAATTGCCAATATGATGACACTTAACTAAAAGTTCTCAGGATTGTGCTTTCAACTGTTTGATACGTAGTCTGTTCATTCGTGAAATTTTCTCTAGTTTTAATGAGGCATTCATTGGTGAAAGTGTTGTTTTTGGCGAGATGTTCCAGCAATTCCAACTTGTGTGGCATTATCTAGATATTATCCATCACTTGGTGGGCGATCGTCAACAAGATCCTTGTATGATTTTATCTATTTTTTCTAACCACATCTTTTTTTTTTCTTTTAAAAGGTCTAACCACATGAATTACTCCACAATTGAAGCGGTAAGCATCAAAATTGAAGGTGACCATTTTGTACCTTATACTACGGTCAATAATTATTAATTACCCAGACAATGACATTGACTAAGT
This sequence comes from Rhododendron kiyosumense, assembly GCA_019656275.1. Classification (NCBI taxonomy): domain Eukaryota; kingdom Viridiplantae; phylum Streptophyta; class Magnoliopsida; order Ericales; family Ericaceae; genus Rhododendron; species Rhododendron kiyosumense. Next base: position 1,236 of record BPLS01028823.1, on the reverse strand, counting down.
CCTTGGACTTTAATATGTCACTTTTCTGAAATATTTTTGTTGTGCACTCTTGGCCATGCGATCTCGAATCTCTCCTTTTGCAGGATTACCAAGGTAGAGTGCAAGGATGTATATCAAGCCCATTATCTTACTAGGCGGGCGCTAACAAGCTTTGTGCACTTGTTTGTTTCCAAAATGTAACAATTGGCCTAGGAACAGCGAGTAGTG
>BPLS01028822.1:9050-22438 GCA_019656275.1 Rhododendron kiyosumense | reverse complement strand
AAATATGACCCAGTGACTAAACAAGTTATCGTGTTGCTAAGAGGGCTAGCAGGGGCAGGTGGCGCGGCTGTGAGCTTCGATATGAAATTGTTGTCTCAATCTATCAATTTTCCTTTGTAATGCTGTGAGCTTTGATAGCTCTTTCGTCCTGGTTTCAGAGTACGTCGGTAAGAGAATTCAAAAGTTTTGGCTCACAGAGGTTAAAGCTAACACCGCTGAGATTCTAATCAACCTTCCTGGAAATCCGAGCAAAATTAAGAGGAGTGAAACGGAAGGAGAATATTGGGTAGCACTGAATGTAATTAGTCAGCAGCCGATATTATTTACTGAGCCACAGGGTCTGAGGATTAATGGACTCGGAAAATTGCTAGGGACTCTTCCTCTTGTTAAAGGGTATTTCAATGCATCTATCGCTGTAGTGCAAGAACAAAATTCTGCATTATACATTGGCTCTCGCGATACTGATTTCCTCGGGGTGTTCAAGAAAGGGCCATGAATTATCGATGCCAGCGGTGTGTGAGATGTTAAATTAACGACTACAAGTACTAAATAAAAGTTGCTCTGAAAGAACTATATGGAGCTACTAAAATAAGGGATATGAAATTGTTGTCTCAATCTATCTATTTTCCTTTGTAATGCTGTTAGTATTTGATAAACTTTGTTGCATTAAGGAGTTGAAAATAGGGAAAATGATGGTCAATGATGTGTTTTGATAATTAATATATGTCAAGGACATTTTCAGCATTAACAAATATTTTCAGCATGTCATTGGCGGGTATTAATATTAATTATGAAAACATGTCATGGGCCGTCATTTTCCCTTGAAAAAATCGATGCAATGCTTGAGGGAGTCAGGCATATGAACAAGTCAAATGAGGCGAGTAATTTATGAAACTTTAACAAGTTTCATAAATACGTACAAGCTTGGCTAAAGTGGTGTTCTGGTTTCTAAAAAAAGAACTTTTTAAAAAAGGAATGTAATTGTAAGCTCAAAAATCATATGTTTACGCAAATAATTTTCCTGCCAATATGGATCTTGTTTGATAGATTTCATTGAAATCTTTTATTCGGTGCAAAAAAAATCAAAAAATTATTTTTCATTTTCATTATATTTGAGTTTGAAAATTGAAGAAAAAAAACTTTTAAAAAAAGAAGGTTTACTGGAACACCCCCTAAGTATTTTATGAGGCAAGTCGATCTCAAATGAGTTTTAATCAAGTTGATCATGACCCAGTCTCGAGTAGTAGCCTGATTGTTTTAAACATCATGAGCTAGCTGAGCAAGCCGAGTAGGACCTCGTTCAAATTAAACTTGATTTAAAAGTTTAACCAATTGAAGGATAAATTCAAACTTGGTTTGTTATGTCACAGACCACCCTCGAAAGTACTTTTAATAAACAAACATCAACTTGAATTCAAGTATCTTCGTTGGTTTACCAATCCTAACAAGTGAGGGGTTGTGAGATAGAGAAAAAATCCGGTGTCGGTTTTTCCATATGAAAGAGGAAAAAAAAAATTGGACGTGCGAGTGCAAATAGTACTCCACTTTTTTCGAAAAATCAGATCTGTTGTTTCTTGTTTTGTTAGAGCCATGGTAACATTAACGAAACCAAACAAAACTACCAACCCGTACGGCGGTGAGATAAATGAAATATTTATCAATTGAAACATGATAAAGGCAAGATTATATCTTACATATGCTAGCCTGTGGCCCTGTGCTAATCGAACAATCACAAATCACTCTTTTTCTCCCTTTAACCTTCTTAGGCCATCCACAGTGGTATAATTAAAAATGAATAACCAAAAGTTGACACATCAGCTTTTGATTATTCATTTAAGAGGTTGTTAAACTTAACAATGTTGAGATCCACAATGGTTATTTTTAGTTCATAACCAAAATAAGAGTCCCACTACAATTTCACTCACTCTCTTCCCCTGTTCTTCCTAGCGTTCTCTGTCAAAACAACACATAAACTCTTCTTCTTTTTTTCCCGTATTTCTATAGTCTGTCTAACCAAACCATAATATCACAAATCCACCATTCTATTAATCTTTCAAAAAAAATCAGATTTGTTCTTGAATTTAGAAAAGAAGGCAAGATTTTTCATGTACTCAACCACATGAGAGGAACGAAACATGAATAAAATAGAAACCGGGAAGAAGAGGGAAATACCGCAATGATGGGTTGAATTGTAGATGATTGAGAGAGTGAAGAGAAGAAAAAAAATGAAGCTGAAACAAGCGTGTAAAAAAATTTGGAACCCGTTGGCGAAGAAGAAAATATGATGCTGAAACGAACGTCCATAAAAATTTGGAACCAATTAACTTAGGTGACATGGGGTCTACAAATTTTTGAGTATTGAAAAAGGTTGCTAGTTTTGGTTATCCAAAGCCCAAAATTTAATTATTTCTAAAGATGTTGCTAACTTTGAATATACCACTGTGAGCCATCTTTTACACCAACATTGTTAACTTTAAAAATAATTGGGTTTTGATTATACCACTATGGATGGCCTTACATGACTATATATGAGTGTGAGATAGGTAAGTAAAAAATAAAAGTCCATAAGAATATTTTTGAAATGGAAAGTGTGAGCATTAACTATCTATTTCGTGGGCTAGATAGTGATTTCGCAGGCCGGGTGACTCGGTGGGCCGGCTTGCAGTGCAAGCTAGCTTATGGGCAGGTCATGCTTCAGTCACCAAGCCCAATCACAGCCAATACACTATTCGGCCTGGGCTAGCCTGCCTGTTTGACGGGCTCATGCCAGGCTAAAGCCCTATGGGCCAGACAGACTTTGTGCGGGCGTCAAGGTCGCTAGCCGAATGATTTACATACATCCGTCGTCCCATTTGATTTGCTTTAATTTGTAACTCAACTTTTTAAGAGAACATGCAATTAACTAACGCATATCTTTATAGAAAATTTTATTAGATTTCTAATATAGTGAGGTTAATGCGACGATCACTTTTTTAATGCCACGAACATGCAAGAAATAATTTGTTCGAGCATGATTTGAAACTGTATTGAGCTTCAAACAATTTGCTTTTTGTCTTGCTTTTGTTTTGAGGCCAATTGCAATTCATTTCAAGCTTCAAACAGGAGCCTCTTGTGCGTTTTTTTTTTCCCCTGAGATGTAAAGCCTCTTTTGATGCCTTTGGGATTAATGCAAGTTATTTGCGTCTGATATGAAATCTAAGTGAATTTTATTGCTTTGTACAGATCTAGTGAACTTAGAGCAAACAATTCAACAATTGAACTTAATTAGAGCAATTCTGTTACTTATATAGCAAACCGTTATGTAAAGATAACCTCGAATTCCAATATGCCAAAAAAAACTCATGATTGAACAAACATAGTACATAACCGCATGAGTTCACACTAAAAAATACTATATAACTCCATGAAAATTAAAATTACTTAATCTTCAAAGTTATCCAAGACACAAGCGTTGGTCAAGGACCAACAAAACCCAAAACAACCCCAAACCCGAACTCCAGCCTTGAACGCCGTGAAACCACAATCATGTTGCTGCCTAACACCCTAAAACTCAATCGATCAGGATCCAAAATGCCGCCGCCGCGAGAATCGTCCTGCCTCGTGGCAGGACTAGATTAGTGCCATGTGCCGGACTGTATCATTCCGTACTGCTGCACCTAGTTCCCACTGTAGTTCTTGGCCGTGACCCAACCCAACACCTTAGACCGACCACTTCCCGCTTGGTTCGAGCGGTCCAACAGACCCTCCTGTTATCAAATGCAATGGCCGATCCACTTCTGGCCGATCCACTTCTGGCCGCAATTGGGTTATGAATTATATTCTGGCCCACTACAACGAAAATATAATGTAATAGAAAATTAGAGACCGGTCCTCCTTTTTAGGTTCGGTTTCATCCCAACCCTAATATATTTCACCGAAGTTGAATGGCTTGGTTATGTAGTGTGACGGACATTTTTGCCCCAAATCCCAACAAACGAAATAAAAGCACGCCCCCCCTCAATCACTCACTCTCTCTCTCTCGCTCTCTCTCTCTCTCTCTCTCTCTGTGTTGCAAAGCTGCCTGATGCACAACCCCGTTGCTGCCAAACACCCTAGAGAGCGAGCAAAGAAGTCGTCAATGGAGTCCTCCGAATCAAAAGACAATAAGGTAAATGAGGCTCAGTGGTAGCCCTCAGGAGTCAAAAAAGTCCTCGTCGTGATCGGAGTCGCTGCTGATAAGCGAGTGCTCCTCCTTCTCGCTCTCACTCTCCACAGTCTGAGATGTCGTGGCTCCCTTCCTTTTCTTCTGAACTAGCCCCGACTGAGACTGTCATGCCCCAAAAATGAGAAGTGACCGGCCGTGAACCATGAGGCTAATCCATGGAACACGCAGCCTGAATAAATCAAAATAACTGAAAATCAAATGATCCCTTTTTCATTATTAATCAAATCAAAAGCCGAATATGTCTTATCATAAACATGGGGCATAACCATCCCATGAACCAAATAATATCCACTAATCCAACAATAATTAAAAGAATTTGTTATCTGTCAAATTGTTGTAAATGCGGAAGCGATTTTTAAAATAAAACTAGAATGAGACACCCTAAGGAGGTCAACAAAAGAAAATCCCCGAGATGCCGCCAGAGTCCTTTCCTAACTCCCCAACTTGCCTGAAAGAGAAGTTGAAATAAATCCGTCAGCTGACGAGCTCAGTGAATAGCAAGTATGTATATTAAATAAAGTTAAAAATGGAGATTAAAATAATTTACCATTAAACATATTTTGGCATACGAGGTGTCCAATAGAATAATAAATTAATCAATGAAGCATTTAACCAAATAAATATTCTTGGTGGTGATCACAATAATTACTCCATCAACAATGGGGAACCACAACCAAATAGTACCATAGCCAAAATAAATCTCAACAAAATTGGATCCAATATCGAACTTAGAGTCACCAGGGTTGGCAGCCCGTGGTACTTTTCCCTAAGACAATCCGGCGAAAGAAAGCCGTTGAGCATTAGGATCACCGGCCTAACACGGTCTTTTCCCCAATGGCCAGGGTCACCAACACTAGAAGGAATAAGTTCCCTGGACTTCCAAAATAAATGTTCCCATTAATATCCACCAAGTTCTCACCAAAAAGAATATTAACAATTGATCTCAGAAAATTCATCGCATGCCAATTTAGAGAACAACTTTTAAACAAATTTCTGAAAGAAATACTTTTAAGGGACATAGGGATTTGTCGAAAATACATAACATACTTAACTACTCACCTGGGTCCAAAGCTATTGCAATCGAATGACACAAAATGATGCTAACCTGAACAAAATAATCAGATACAAAATTATCATTAACTGTATCACCTTATGGACAACAATGTGGAACTACCTAAAAATAATACTTTCCTTACCTAGGACTAAAACCCAACACTTTAATCCCAAGTCTAAGGGTCCACGCACAAACTCATGGCAGTACCATGTGCCGAAACTCTTCTACTCCATAGACCAAGATTACTCCAAAACAAACCCTTATAATATAACTGGATTCTCTACGAGGCAAGACACCTAATCCCACATCAACAGATCATCACCCACACACCCCGCACAAACCACCAGTCCAAAACAACTCCATGGTCCAATAGCATTAAAAAGAAAACAATCAGCGAGACGGAAACTTGCAAAGCTACGACCAAAATCCATTTTTGCCTTTTATAAACTCCACTGATCTTTACACCACCAATAAAACCAAGTTGTTTTCTAGCTAAAGCCCCTAATCTACTGTACCAAACGTGGAAAAGAAGGAAGAAGAACAAGAAAGAAGAGGAACGCACCACTTCGGCAAATTTTCCACCAAGCAAAACCCTCAACTGCGGCTGCTTTCTTTCTCTCTCAAACGGACGATATAATCCAATATAAAACCCTAGTCTCCTATAATCCACGTTCTCTCCTAAATAATAGGTAACCACTTTATAAAAGTATTTAATACGGTAAAACACCCAATACTAAAACTATTTAGACTTATACCCCATCACTATAATAGTGCCGACAACTGTACTATGTGGTGAAAGAGAAAATATCAATTAGGATCCAAACCATAAAATCCTCTTTTTTATTTTTATTACAGAAATATAATTATTAGGAATAAGAAAAGACGGGGTGTAACAGAGACAGCCTCTCCCGCAATTTTATCTAGTACCTCGTCGTCTCGCGGCCTGTACTATCTGCACCTCTGTGCACACTACCTGCTGATCCTGAAGCGCTCGCCTGTCTATGGGCTGCGGCAGGAGTGGTAGGGGCGCTCGGTGCCATCTTCTGAGGAGGGGGCCGAGCAGCCTGGACAAGAGTCCTAAGATAATTTAACAACCTTTACAGAATTAAAAGAAGAATATAAAAAGATAAAGTCAAACAAGGCTGATTACAACGACAAACCAGCCTTGCCCGGATTAGCCAGTCCTAGCTTGCACAAACTGACACTTGGCAATCCGTTAAGATACATATGTTGGCTATATTAGTGGTAATACCCCATTCCAAAAGCAAAATCCCTGCCCGTATTTCCACCATGATCTCCACACTCATTTCGCAAAACCACATTTGGAAGGTTTTGAAAAAAAATAATAATAAAGAACACACGAATTATGTGCTTCGGCGGTATGCCTATTGCACGGGGGAAGAGAGGAGGGATGGTTCTTTTATTCCAATGAAAATTGATGGATATATACAATCAGTTGTATTTAAAACGTTGGAGAAAAACCATAGAAGGCAAGTCCTAAAGTGGTCAACAATCCACACCCACACAGGAGTAAATCTCTCCAAAGATTGGAACCAATTTCCTAATAGGAACCCATCAAATCTTCCGGGCAAATCAATCCACATTAGGCCCAAATCTCCTCCTCTTCAACACGCCCCCTCAAGTTGGTGCGAAGATGTCAATCATGCCCAACTTGGATATAATCGCGAACGTAGGGAGTGGAAATAATCTTTGCTTGTACATTTTCTCGAACAAAATGACAATCTACCTCAATGTGTTTCGTTTGCTCATGAAATACAGGGTTTGAAGCAATATGAACCACAGCTTGATTGTCACAATACATATTTGTTGAGTGAGGTGAGCTAAATCCTAGATCTTTTAGCAATGCAAGAAGCCAAATAATTTCCCCAGTTGTGGATGCCATTGCTCTATATTCTGCTTCAGCGCTTGAACACGCTACAATATTTCGTTTCTTACTTTTCCAAGTCACCAAATTACCACCTACAAAAGTACAATACCCCATCGTGGATTTTCGATCAGTTTGACATCCAACCCAATTAGCGTCGATATAGGCACTTATCAAGGTGTGTCCATTATTTTGCTTCATCCATATACCTTTTCCTGGAGAACCTTTCAAATATTGCAATAGCCTATGTACAGCCTTCATGTGGTTGACTGTAGGAGCATGCATAAAATGACTAACCAAGCTCACCGCATAAGAAATATCGGGATGCGTAATGGTGAGATAAATCAACTTACCAACCAATCGCTGAAATTGGCTAGCATCAGTTAGCAATTCACCATCCAACCCAACTTTTCCTCCACCCTCAATAGGTGTATCAACAGGTTTAACACCCATTTTGCTCGTTTCTTGTAGTAAATCCAACACATATTTTGTTTGATTCAAAAAAGTGCCCTTTTTTGAATAAGCAACTTCTAATCCCAAAAAATATTTCAAAATTCCCAAATCTTTAATGGCAAACTGTTTGTGAAGAAGAGCCTTGAGTTTGGAAATTTCACCTTGATCATCTCCGGTTATTACTATGTTGTCAACATACACAAGAACAATAGTGATTCCAGCAATACCTCCCTGAAAAATAGTGAAGAATCTGCACTACTTCGTTGAAGCCCAATTTTTGTCAGTACATGGCCGAGCTTAGCATACCAAGCTCGCGGAGATTGCTTGAGCCCATATATTGCTTTGTTTAACTTGCACGCAAGTTCTGGTGTGTTTGCTAAATAATGTCCGGGAGGAATACTCATATAAACCTCCTCTTCTAGGTCACCATGTGGGAAAGCATTTTTTACATCCATCTAATAAAGTTTTCAACCATGATTGACAACTAGAGATAGGAGAACTCGAAAAGTATTCATTTTAGCAACCGGAGCAAAAGTTTTTGTGTATTTCATTCCATAAGTCTGAGTAAATCCTCTTGCAACTAACCTTGCCTTGTATCTTTCAATGGTGCTGTCATTATTATACTTGATCTTGTATACCCAACGACTCCTCACAGCCTTTTTTCCTGCTGGTAACTTGACGATATTCCAAGTTCTATTTGCATCTAGAGCTTGGAGTTCGTCCTTCATAGCTTGTTTCCAAACTGGCTCAGAATTTGCTTCTTCAAATGTGGTTGGCTCCTTAACACTAGATAAAGCACTTAAGAAAGCAGCATGAGCACAAGAAATATTATCATACGTCACATGAGCATGTATAGGATACGATGTATCATGATAAGTAAAAAAATCTTTCATTCTTAACGGAGGCTGTGACTCTCTACTAGATCAGCATCGCACTGTATTATCAGGAGCAATATTAGATTGTTCAGTCTCAATTTGTGCCAAAACAAGTTCAGTTTTAGTCCTACTATTTTGCTCTTGTTCTGATTCACCCTCTTTAGTCCCTATAAAATCCATGCTGGTGGTTGGGAGAGGTATCAAATCAGACAACGACTCCTCCCCCGTGGCAAATTCCTTGTGTCATTCGGGGCTTGGAAGAAAGGCTTAGACTCATCAAATCGAATATCACGAGAAATAAATATTTTTTTTTATGAGGGATCATAGCATTTATACCCTTTCTGTGTAGAAGAATACCCCAAGAACACAAATCGAATGGCTCGTGCATCTAATTTATCACGATATTTGGCTTGTTGGTGCACATAACATACGCAACCAAAACCTCGTAAGCGAGAGATATTGAGTTTGTGATCTAATAAAACCTCCAACGGGGATTTGAAAGTAAGAACTCGACTAGGAAGTCGATTGATTAAATATGTTGCTGCTAAAACTCCATTAGACCAGTACTTCTTGGGAACATTCCTCTAAAGCATAAGAACCCTAGTGACGTCCAACACATGTCTAATTTTCCTTTCGGAAACACCATTTTGCTGTGGCGTACCCACGCAACTTGTCTGTAGAATAATTTTGTGGCTACGTAAGTAGTTAGGAAGAGCCTTTGACAAACTCTGTGCCATTATCCGAATGAAAAGTTTTGACCTTTGCACCAAATTGGTTTATCACCAGGTTGTGAAAAACTTTAAAAACTGAGCAAACCTCATTCTTAGATTTCAACAAATACAGCCACGTAGCACGAGAGTGATCATCAATAAATAACACAAAATACTTATATCCATCGTAAGAATGGATAGGTGAAGTCCACACATCTGAATGAATTAATTCAAAAGGTTCAACCGACGGAGACTCAGAAATACCGAAAGGTAGACGAGATTGTTTAGCAAATTGGCAAACATCACAAGTGTTGGACTCAATAGACAATGATGGAAAAAGACTAGATAGGACATGCTTGGATGGATGCCAAGCCGTTGATGCAAAACATTACTCTCTAATTGACTACTTGTGTGACAAGCTGTGCTCGATGGTTGGAACAAATAGAGAGCATGAGAATAAACTCCCTCACCGATCTTCTTCTCCGACGTTCGATCCTGAAAGGTAACAGCAGTAGGAGAGAAAACAACATTACAATTTAGTGAGTTTGTTATTCTTCCAACCGAAAGAATTTGAGCTCGAAATGACAGAACAAAGAGAGCATTTGAACTTGGGCAACCTGAAAACAGATTAACTTTTCCAGACCCCAAAACTGGAACCTTGGTTCCATTAGCAACAGAAACAATAGGTTTGGAAGAACTAGGAGAAAAATTGAACAAAGACGTAGAATTATTGGCCATATGATCGGTGGCTCCCCAGAATCAATTATCCAAGTATCGATACTGGATGAAGTTCGCAGATTACCTGACACGTGAGTGGAGGAAGAAGATGGCTTAAGTGTTGTAGTGAGATTGATGTGTCTGCTACTGCTACTTGCTCTCTTTTATTACCACCATCAACATTCGACATGGGCTTGAGATGAGGATGTAGAACCCAACAAGTATTCCTAGTGTGGTTTTTTTTTTCACAGTGATCACAATAAAAAGTTTCCCCTTTGTTCTTGTTCCATTGTCCTTTTCCTTTGCTGGTACTGAAGGTTTTTTTCTTCTCGTCTTTTTCAGCCAAAAAAATACTTGATTCAAATCTTTCAGAACTCAACTTCAGATCATTGTTCATGGTTTTTTTGGCCGTTTATTAATTGGAGTTGTGGTTGGGTCCGAAGTAATTATTTTGTACGTGTTATGGATATTGTTGACACGATTGTATATTTGGGGTATGAGATTGATTTTGGATAAAATAGTGGTACCGGATAGTTTGTGTTATGTTCTATCTAATTCTAATTAACTAATTAGCTATAATATAGGGAGTAGTGGGTAGTTTCGCAAAGTTAGGAGTTATTTTCACGGTGTAGGTTTTATTTGGACAGAGCGTATGAGAAAAGAAGTTGAGAGAACTTTGGGTGAGAGAGAAAGAGAGAGAGAGAGAGACTGCAGTCAAAGGTTTGGCGGTTTGGTGATTAATCGGGTAAGTAATCTTGCTCCTTTCTTCCATTCTTTTTACCAAACTTGGGTTTAGAGTAAAAGTGTGTTGTTGTTGGGTGGTATTGGGCACTAGCGTTGGTGAGAGGATATATAATTGGCTTTTGTTTTTAGTACTGTCACACGAATTCACGGGCAAGGATTACTTACCTTTCATGTTATTGGACCGTGAGGGTTGGAGGTGATTTGGGTTATGGTGGTTTTGTGCGTGTGTGAGGTCTGAATGGATACACTTGGGTTTTACATGTGGTGTATTATATTTTGGGTGAATACTTTAAGAAGCAGGAAGTGTGCCATGGTGTCCACGGGGAAACAAGGAGTTTACTCTACTTGAAGAGTATAAAGTTTGGGTTTCTGGTGGCTTTGGTAGAGATTAGTTCTAGGATTAGCAAATCGTAATTTTATGTTAGTCTAATTGTCACGGTTAGCCGTCACTTGATACTATTGGTGACTGTATACAATTCTTTTGTTCTGGTTAGCATCTTTTTGCGTACTCAAATTGCATTACTTTTGGATCCAAGTGTGTAGTTAAGTATGTTACGTATTTTCGAAAGATCCCAGTGTCCCTTAAAAGTATTTCCTTCAGAAATTTATATGAATGTTATTCGGAAACTCAAAACTGTTTATAAGTAGTTCTATAAATTGGCATGCGATGAATTTTCTGAGATCAATTATTAATATTCATTTTGGTGAAAACTTGGTGGATATTAATGAGAACATTTATTTCGGAAGTTCAAAAAACTTATTCCTTCTTGTGTTTGTGACCTTGGCCATCGGAGAAAAGACCGTGTTTGAATACAATCAGTTGTATTTAAAACGTTAGAGAAAAACCGGTTGATAGATGAATACAATCAGTTGTATTTAAAACGTTGAAGAAAAACAATAGAAGGCAAGTCCTAATGTGGTTAACAATCCACACCCACATTGAAGTAAATCTCTCCAAAGATTGGAACCAATTTCCTAATAGGAACCTATCAAATTTTCCGGGCAAATCAATCCATATTAGGCCCAAATCTCCTCCTTCTCTTCAACAGAAGGTAATTCAATTGTCCAAATTAACATCCCGAAAAGGGTTTATCACATTTGGAATCCAGTCATCCCGAAACACACTAATGTTTTCCCCATTACCAATCTGCCATTTTAACTCCTTAACAAGTAACTCCTAATTACCCCACACAATGCTCCCCCAACCCCAAGATGGCCCAGAGGCGGCCTTAACCTCTAGGAAAGGTTTCCTTTGACAATATTTTCCCAATATTTTAATTTCCAACCAGTTTTTGCTAAAAGAGCTTTGAGAAGACTACCCAAATCATGTAAGCCGAACCCTCCCTTACTCTTAGGAAGACAACAAGCCGACCAATTTTTCCAAACCAGACCTTTATCCCCCTCTCCAAACCACAGAAATTTCAAGGCTACACTGCCACCTTCGTGAGGAAATATTTAGGGGCTCTAAAAACGGACAGAACATAATTTGGAATGGTAAGCAAAACATGTTTAACCAAAATGTGTCTAGATGCAAATGAAAGCGCGCATAGGAGCTTTCCACATACTCAATTGGTTCCGAATTCTGCAAAGAGTTTTAGCAAAAATATTTCCTTTACTCCCCGAAAAATCAATCGAAGCCCCAAGATATATAAATTGCAGGTTTTTTTCGACCCCCTTAACTCCAAAAATTCTCAAAAGCGTATTTTTATCTTCGGCCAACATATTAGCACTAAGAAACATTTCGGATTTATTAAAGTAAACACTTTGACCCGCTTGCTGACAATACACATCAAGAACCCATTTCAAACACCAAGCCCATTCTTGAGAGTATTCCAATACTAGCGCAAGTACGTCCAGTTTCGATTCCCAGGAGTACTTCTTTTTGTTTTCTTCCCAATTCACCATAATATGAAAATTATCTTTATTTCTCCATTTTTGTTCTACCTCATTTTATTTTCCTCTCAATCCACAATATTGCTAAAAATAAATTACTTTGTTGGAAATTTTCAATTTAACAAACACAATAGTGATGTATAAGTGATATGTTCTTACATTTGATCAAAAAAATTTATAGTTAAAATAAATCGAGCAAGAGCTAAAACAATTTTTATTTTTACCATCGAACTACCCTTTCGCAAGAGAGATTGGTTATAATCTCAATTGAAAATGAGGTGCTGTTCCACTAAGAGCATTTTTGGCATTTTGTGCTTTTTTAAAACTTTTTATGCTTTTCGAGATAGATCATTCTCCTCACATACATCAACTTAAAAGTCTAAAAAGCCACCAAAAAAAAGTTAGCGGAACATGCCCCGAGTTCTTGGATAAGTAAAGTACGATAACTCAATTAAAAATTTTGCTTCAAAAAATGCAATGAGAAGTTGTTTTCTTTGAATCAGATCATGCTAAACATAAAGCACTATAACCGAGATTAACATTTTGATGTTGATTTTTTTGATGCTATTCAAGCTAAGAATAATGTAATTTTGAATTTTTTTTGAACTTGTATGTTTTTTTTTCTATATATATTTTGTATGACGTAATAGTAAGTGGGCAACAAAGCATAAGATTGGGCTAGGACAATCCAAATGTCGGGACCGGCACTGGGTGTAATGTACGGTTTTGACTAGAAGTGGCTTTGTTATAGCTGGGCTGGGAAGTAGCTGCAGAGGAGCTAAATTTCAAGAGATAACCATGTAATGTAAGCTTTCAAGTATGTTGTTTCTAGTTTTTGGGTCTCTGATGTTTT
>BPLS01028821.1:0-20054 GCA_019656275.1 Rhododendron kiyosumense | reverse complement strand
CTCCACATAACACTCAATTCTTCCTAGACAAAAAGATAAAGATACTAAGTCACCTTGGTGGATACCAATACGAAACTTAGGCTGCATTCTTCTAAACTTATTTCGATATTTTTTATTTTTCGCGCTCCACATAACACTCAATTCTTCCTAGACAAAAAGATAAAGATACTAAGTCACCTTGGTGGATACCAATACGAAACTTAGGCTGCATTCTTCTAAACTTATTTCGATATTTTTTATTTTTCGCAACTTTTTGTTGTAATTTTTAGGGTTAATCGTTCCTCTTGACAAGACAAATCGAAAAAGTATAAAAATATGGACCGATATTGAAAAAATTCAAATAAAATGAAAATAGCTTTTCGATGTAATTTTTCTTGATCGTCATTTGTTTGCGTGCCTCGTTGGAATCAGCTTCATTAGCTTATAATGCCCCATTTTCTTAGTTTAATTCTAAATTAATAGTAATGATTGCTAAAAGAAAATTGCTAATGATACCTTAAAGAAAATTTTACCATGGGCGACAGTTTATTTATCAGAAAAAATCTTTTTCTTCAAGTTATGTGCCTGTGCTACAAGCTGTTCCTTGAATTAAACAATGATTTTCATTTTTTGACCTTATTCTTGCATCGCAGGAGAACAAGGTGGAGATGCAAGCGGTAGGTCAAAGCAAAGCAGAAGTGAAAAGAAGAGTCGCAAAGCAATGTTGAAGCTGGGTATGAAACCAATCCCTGGTGTCAGCCGTGTTACGGTCAAGAAGAGCAAGAATGTTAGTTCTCTGCCGTGTTTGAATGTGAAACCTTTTTCTTTAGCGGATGTTATCTTATGTTGTTCCTTATTCTATGACATTGTCTAATATTTCCAACTAGATCCTGTTTGTCATCTCAAAACCCGATGTATTCAAGAGCCCAGCATCAGACACATATGTTATATTTGGAGAAGCAAAGATAGAAGACTTGAGCTCGCAACTACAGAGTCAGGCTGCAGAGCAATTCAAGGCTCCTGATTTGAGTCATGTGATTTCCAAGCCGGAGTCTTCTGCCATGGCTCAAGATGACGAAGATGTTGACGAGACGGGGGTGGAACCCAAGGACATCGAATTAGTGATGACCCAGGCTGGAGTATCTAGGCCTAAGGCTGTCAGGGCTCTCAAGGCAGCTGATGGAGACATAGTTTCTGCCATTATGGAGTTGACCAATTGAGGCCGAGCGTTGTTCTTTTCGCGTTATGTGACGATTTGAGAAGTTTTTAATTTTTGGTTTTCTCAAGCATGTGTGCGGACCTTTTTATCTTGCTTTCTTCTGTTGTCTTAGTAACAGTCAGGAAACCCGTATTCTCTTGCCTATGATAAATGAAGCTTGCATTGCCAATAAATATGTGGATCCATTAAAATCGTCCCACGCATTTTTTAGAATGAGCTGCATAATTTGTGCCCGCTGCTAATGTGGGTTTTTTTTTCTGGGGCATGCAAGGCATCCAAGAACTTGATCGTATTTGTCAACCCTCAAACCCAGTTGTTTTAAATGCATACATAGAAGGGAAATTATTTACAAATTTGTCTGTGATTCTATCTGGTGTTTGTTATCCGACAAAGGGTGTGTTTGCAATAGCTGTTGATACAGATTTCAGTTTCAAATTCTGCTGCAGATTCTCAATTTTAAATTTTAGTAAAGCAGATAAACATGTTTACCATAGCTGTGAAATTATAATTAAGCTGTAGCAGAAGTTGGTACTGTTGTGGCACAAAAAGTTCTGTATATTACTACTAACTTTTACTACACTACTAACTTCCTTTTGATCTAGCATGCTGCTTCTTGATACAAATCATGGAAAAAAGAATACTATCAAGAAGCAAAGGTAGTACATAGTAAACGGATTAGATTTGGTTTAAATGTGGGTTATGGTGAGCTCAAAACTATCAACATAACCGAAGCTCTAGACTTTCGTATGCGTGAATATACACACCTGCTCACACGTGTCCACGCATATTCACTCACAATAACTAACAACAATGTGTGGACTACAACATCTCCGGATTCTAATATCATACATTTAATAACAATGCAAGCACTATCTCCACTTAATAACAATAATAAAGTTGACAACCAGTACCACAGATAGGAAAAAAACAATGTTTGTACCAAACAAGCATACACTTAACAAACTCCAAGGAGTTGGTCAAGTGGTCTTTGGTCTGGAACTTAAGGATTTGCTCAATTCTAAGATTTTAGTTTCGATTCTCCTTGTCAAAAAACTTTGGGGCCACCTCACCCCATGTGTAAGCATGTGAAACGGCTATAGGAGAGGTTATAGGGATTAGTCCGAGTTGTGAAAAGTTAGCTCGGGACACCCTGCATTAAAAAAAAAAATCATACACTAAACAACAATGTTAATACAATACACACATATATAGTTTTTTTTTTTTCCCCCTACTGGAACATACACGTCCCGTATTCATTCACATAAATACTAGTTCCTTTGAGGTTTTTTTTTCTTTTCATCTGCCAGGTGAGTGTTTTTGACCCGCTCACATTTAAAGTTGTGAGTTTGTTATTGATTAATTTGGTTCGACGGTTAAGGGGTGTTCGGGCTAATTTATGTGTATCTCAACTATTTTTTTTGATTCGTTCAAAGGCAAGTCATCCATGCCGAGACTAGGGGAGTATTACTTTCTTACAATTTGACCCCAAGAGGCAAGAGTTGAAGTACCTTGTTCATTTATGTGCAGAACAAACTGTTGGGTTTTTCCCACATTAAGTGCAGTTTGAAAAAGAAAAGAAAAAAAAGAAAATGCTGGTTAGTTGTGTATTTAATGGCATTAGTTTGCACAGAAAGTGCGGATGGTTCGGTGGAGTTAATTGTAATTGGCTCTAGGTAGTGCAATTCTCCAAAAGTCTCATAAAGCTTTGTAGAGCTTGGCTCTAGAGGGTTCTCAGCAGTGGAAGAGTTTTTTGTGCTAGTGCCAATGTTACGGGAATTTAAAGAGGTGCATGTGTGGTAAGGGTGTGCTGTGTGTAAGAAAAAAAGGCAGAGAGCATAGTATGTGAGAAAGAGTAAAATTGTGAGAGAATATTAGTGAGTGTGGAAGAGATGAAAATATCGAGAGCTTGAGAGATAGAGTAGGATATTTTGTATCTCATTGTACTCATTCAATATTAGTGGAAGTTGTTCTCTCTAGGTAGACGTACCTGAATTTGGGAGATCACATAATCTACCCATCACAAAATCACCGATTAACCGGACCCTCGGTGCGTTGTGAGTTAGTTTTGCAATTTTGCGCAGTGAGGGGAGCCCGCCCACGTGAACACTGGGGCACAACTTGCTGCACCGAAAATATAACAGAAAGTACTGAGTACCTCTGAATTGGGAAGCCTGCGCGTCCGGTTTATCGATTTCCCGGTTGTGTCTTTGATCACTGAGACCAGACCAGACCAGACCAATACTCTCTCTTCTCTCGTATTCGTCGTTCAGACTCGAGCCTGTAAAAGCCAAGTATTCCTTGTCTCATATATCTAATCAGAGGTACGTGTATACATATATAGCTTATATTCCAATGGCTGGTGAAAACTTGAGGTTGGGTGGTGGAATTAGGGTTTCGATTGGTTTGTTTCCGTGGTGTTCAATATATTTTTTCGACGCATTTGTTGTTATATATCCTCCGAAATGTTTTTTCCTGTTTGTTTCTTGAGAATCGAGAGGACCATGGCTTGTGGAATGAATACTTACCATTTCAGCTCTGGGGTTCTCCCATCTAAGTTGTGGAAGTTATTTAGTAACATTTTTTTGGTTAATAAAATTAACTTACCAGGGGAAAAAAAAAAAACATTTTTGTAATGTGATGTGTGAATTAGCTCCAATCAACCAAATTGGGAAATTATTGTCCAGTTTGCTTGGGGAAACTACAAAATCATTTCAAGTTTTCTTTAAATGCATAGAATGGAAATTATTCGGGGATTTGCTTGTGATTCTTCGTGGAGTTATCTTTTCAACAATGTTGCAAGGCTTGTTTGAAAAGATCCAAGTTTGTACTCCATTTTTGTTGCTTCTTCTGATATCTGACTCTCAGAATAAAGAGTGGTACATTTTGAGATAATGAGTGGTAGATTCTGAAATTCAAATATCGCTGGGTTTGTTCTACTTATTGTGGTGTCAGCTTCTTGGAGCTTCTCTACATAGGTTTTCTTTGTTTTTTATTGTCCTGAAGCTCTTAAGGCAAGGCCTGATATTTTTTTTTTCTTCAGAGCCGTACAAAGTTCTATCTGCCTTGAACATTTCTTAAACAATGGGCATGGTGTTGGCATAACAATCCAGAAACACACACACATGTTTACTTTCCTAGGAAGAAATACACAAGAACATGTGTGGTTTTGTGTCATCAAGCCTCAACCATTGCCTCGTGCTATGGCACAAGAAGTATATTGTAATGTTTCCATGTGGCTATTAGGTGCTGAAAAGCCAGGAATTATGCTGGTTAAGTGGTTATGAGTAAACTACAATAATATCTTTTTGTTTGACACAGTAATTTAAAGTATCGAGTTACACTTGATTTTTCTAATGAATGAAAAGGAAGTTATGTTTACTTGAAGTTTCTGTTTGTTATATTGCAGAGGCATGGAAGAAGAAGCATCAAGTAGTTCTCTAAGCATGGAGGACAACAAAGTTAACATTGACATTAACATGGACAAAAGAATTGTGGATGCCACGGAAGTTCGTGTTTTGGATGAGACAGAGACAGCCATTAATGCAATAGAAAAGGTAGAAGATCCTAAGGTTGGAATGTTGTTTGATTCCGTCAATGAACTTGTGGGATTCTACAAAATGTATGGTCAGGAAAAGGGTTTTGGCGTTTCTATAAGAACCTCCAAGAAAGGAAGTGATGGGAAGTTAAGGTATGTGACTATCGCTTGTAGTCACATGGGAAAGCATAGGATCAGATCAAGCAACCCCCTTAAATTGCGACCACAATCAAAAACGGATTGCAAAGCTAAGCTTAGTGTTGTTCTATGCCCCGATGGAAAGTGGATGGTGAACTCCATGATACTTGATCATAACCATGGATTGAATCCGGACAAAGTCAGATTTTACAGGACTTCCCAACTATCAGTGAAAAGAATGCTTGAAAAGGATGATATACATAGTACCAGAGTGAACAAGAGTTCCAATCCATTTGGGCTTGAGATAGGTGGACATGAGCAATTGCGTTTTCTGGAGAAGGATTGTAGAGATTACACCAGCTCTGTGAAGTATTTGCAGTTCCGGCCAGGAGATGCTGCCGCGATGCAGAGTTACTTTCTGAAGATGAAACTTGATAACTCTGCTTTCTTTTACAGTATGGATTTTGGTGATGATGCTCAACTAAGGAATGTGTTTTGGGTAGATGCAAGGAGTAGGGCGGCGTTCAAAGAGTTTGGTGATGTAGTTGCATTTGACACAACATACTTGATTAACAAGTACGTCTTGCCATTCGCTCCATTCATAGGGGTGAACCATCATGGGCAACAGGCATTGCTAGGGTGTGCACTGATCTCAAGTGAAGATACAAGGACATTTTCTTGGCTATTTGAGACTTGGCTTGCAAGCATAACTGGGTGTCCTCCCAGTGCAATGATTACAGCTGAGGACAGAGCCTTGAAAAATGCTACAGAGATGGTTTTCCCTAGTGCACGGCATAGGTGGTGCTTGTCGCATATCATGAAAAAGCTGCCAGAAAAATTGAAAGGGTACAAGCAGTATGAATCAATCAAGATTTGCATGCAAAATGTTGTTTATGATTCCATATCAAAAGGCGAATTCGAAGAAAGTTGGGGCAGGCTCATTGGGAATTATAACCTTGAAAGCAATGAATGGTTACTTTGGTTGTACGAGGAAAGGCACCGTTGGGTACCGGCCTTTGTGAAAGATACTTTCTGGGCAGGAATGTCAACCACACAACGGAATGAAAGCATGCGCACCTTCTTTGACGGGCATGTCAATTCGAAGACCACTTTGAAACAATTTACGGAACTATATGAGAATGTTTTGGCAAAGAAGGTGGAAAATGAATACAATGAAGAATGCGGTTCTTTTAACACGTGCCTCCCATGTATAACTCCTTATGAGATGGAGAAACAATTTCAAAGTGCTTATACGACTGCAAAATTTAAGGAGTTCCAGCAGGAGTTAATAGGGAAGATTTATTGTAATTCATTCTCATGCAAGGAAAGTGCTTCCATTTCAGAATATGCTGTCGGTGAAGATGTGTCAACCGGAGAAAGCCACAGACGTGTAACTTTCAATGTGTTATTTAACCAGGACACCAATGAAGTTAATTGTGATTGCTGTTTGTTTGAGTATAGGGGAATATTGTGCAGGCATCAAATTGTGGTGCTCCATCAAAGGGCAATTTATCGGGCACCAAACAAGTACATTTTACCAAGATGGAGTAAAGCTGTTAGAAGGAGGCACACAAGGGTTCGGATTAGTTATGACAAAAGGTCTCAAACTCCTGAAGCACTTTGCTTCGAGAAAACGTGCAATGACTTCCATGAGCTTGCCGATATGGCCAGAGATAGTGAAGAAAGATGGGAGAAGGTGGCGGTGATGGTAAATCAATTACGTGAAGAGATGAAAGGAGGAGGATGTTTGCAGAAGCAATAAGTCTATGTCCGTTGGTGCTCACATTCCATGGTAACGAATCTCAGGTACGCTAATTCCATGGGGGCTACTTTCAGAGTTGCAATAGATTGTCTTTGCTACAATGGTAAATGTCATTCATGTAACTTTCCCATCTCTTGTAGAGTCATCATCCATGTTTGAGGACAAGTTGTGTTGTGGATAGACATTTTTTCATCGGGGTTGTCAAAAGCACCTTTATTCTGTTGTCACTATCTTGGTGTGCATTCCACATGTACTGATGTTGCCCATTCACAGGTTAGATGGAAATTGTTGGTGGAGGGAGGACAGTGCTGTAGATGCATGAAGATATCCATGCAACTAGAACGAGCGAAAACAAAATCCAACGCGGCTGTTATCTTCATGTTCTAGTTGTGTTTGTTTTGTTACAGACCTGAATTGAAGATGTATTGACAATTTGTACTCTAGGGCTATCAATCTGTAGATTAGGGCTCAGTTGTATTGTTCTTTCAAAGCTTGCCATGTCAATCTTACATGCGTGCAGATTGAGATGTTTACGGTTAATCTGGGCCCTGGGGTTTCCTGGGAATTTTGAGCTGCCAATTTGTGGCGTATCTTTGTTCATTTATTAGGAAATGCTCTCCTCTTTCAGGTGTTACATGTGAATTGATTTGTGATCGTGTTGCACATAATTGTGCGCTGGTCAATCTGTTCTCAGTACCACTACCAGGAATCACCACCATCTTTATGCACACCCAACAAAATTAAGCTAAGTAACCACATAAGCAATCTTTTGAACGATCGTTTCAACTTTGAACCCATCGAGGGAGGACAAAACCAGTGTCGGATGAAGAATATCGGATTCAAAAATCCAAAGTACTTCTCACATTACCTACTCACACTGAAAAGCTTCACAGACCAGTCTTTCATCATAGGACAAATTTCAAAGGTTAAAAAACTAGTATAGTTCTCCTCCCCACCCAATGATCAAAAATAATATTGTGGAGTTTACTGTTAAACACTGAAAAAAATTCCTAGTGTGCAATGCATTGACAGGAATTCCTCTCATTCCAACCACTTTTACAAGCTACTAACTCTATAAGGGCAAAATAAACTGCAATTTTGAAACGTGTGTATCTTTTTTACACCTGCTAAGGTCGTCACCAAATTAAAAGCCACTCAAAAACAGGTTGCTGCCAAATTAAAAGCTACTCAAAAACAGGTCGTCAAGCTAAGATCTGCTACCAAATGAACTCCCAAGGTTTGGACTACGAGACTGATGGACGGAGAGTTTAATTGTGTGGCTGTTAGACGACCTGTGTAAATCGGTACATTCCTCAAGATCAGCATCGCAGGTCAAAAGAACCCATTCAGAGTCGTCGTCCAAATACTTGAGGTTCACTTTAGTGTTCTCATCAATATTGAAACGCCTCACAATCTGTTGCTGCAAATCTCGAAACCCCCAATTTTGTTGGAAGCTGAACCGGATCTTTTCCTCTTCAAAAGTGGCTTTTACTCTTAAACCACTACCACCATCTCGTAAAACCTGGTTACTATCGTTTGGCAATGGAGGCTCCCTGAAAGCTTGGCGGCTGTGAGTTTTTAAAAGAAGCTTTGTTTCCTCTTGACCATAATCGTGTACTTCTGCATCGAAGTGTGCTCTTTTTAGCACTACACTGGGTTCTTCTTCCAATGAAGCATCTCCATCACCCAAGAAAGCATGGACAGTCGCAGGTGGCTGCTTTGCTTCTGTGAAACAGCAAAAACTTGAACTAGAGCTGTAGCTGCAGGAAGAGGAAGGAGATTTTGAACTAGTGGTTAACGGGCTTAATAAGCTGCTGCCATCTGGCTGGGTGTTCAGCGGCTTCAACTGACAACTGATCTTCGATGTGGAGACTGGGGTGGTCTCAGTTAAATTTGGAGAGCTTAGATCTGGGAATTTGCTATAGAAGGAGCTAAGTTGAATAGAACCCTCAACACCCTGCACTGAATCAATTATACGTTGGAGTTTCTTTAATGAGTGCCCGACCTTCTTGATCTTTCGAGAGGGCCACCGGGTGATGCCATGCTGCCTGCATATCCTTTTCAAGGTGGTGGGGCACACTGCATAAGGAACTAATCTGCTTAATTGCATGAAATCTTAAAATAAGAACTGAAAAAATGAACCCCACGAAGAAACAGAAAGAGAATATAAGCAACATACAGGTCTAATCAAGGTTTGAACTTGGGAATAACAGAAGACAGCTGAGCAAATCTTGACCCAGAGAAAGAGTTTAAATACCGATGCAGGGCAGACACACATTTTGACAATAGATAAGCATGGGAAAGATTGAATGTAAAATGATTATAAAGTGGTGGTATTAAAGAGATGACACATACATATAGGAAGACATGTTGAATTTGAGACTAGGATTTTGCAATTGCTTATACAACTAATTACCGTAGGCCTGTAGCTACATGCCTGACAACTCATGTACAGTTTTTAGCTCTTCACAACTTTGTTGGCTGAGTTCATATGATATGTGAAATATACAGGTGTACTTCCATTTCTTTCTTAAACTAGTTTTGTAGGCTTATTGTCAGAATGGGAATGGTTCACAGCTATAGAAACTTCTGAGAAACCTTCGTGTGATGTTCTTTCCGTTAAGCTGCAAATGCCCAATGAAAAGCTACTGTTTTGTTGGAGTATGAAAAGTAAACATAAATCAGAACATAACAAACATAGTTCCGTTAAGCTGCAAATGCCCAAAGAAAAGCTACTGTTTTGTTGGAGTATGAAAAGTAAACATAAATCAGAACATAACAAACATAGTTTGAATAAAAGGCTACCAAATAACATTCCTACCGCCAAGACTCTTTGCAGCATCTTTCAGGCTACCAGAAAAATATGGCCGAAGTACTTGCAAGCCAATAGATTTCTCAGTCTTCGTTCGTCTCCTTTCACCAGCTTTTCTGACACCTAATAGAGAATTTCTGCCAACAGAAGAAAATTCTCCACCACTCACAGCACTTCCTTTGGTTCCAGAATCTTGATGAATTTGCTTATTCTCTAGAAACATTTCGCCATGATATAACTCTTTTCGGTCATTATCGCTTGTGTCCTCGAACTCTTCTTCTGGTTGCAACAAACCAGAAGCTTCTTTCCCAATCTGCTGAGTCTCCATCACATTGGAAATCAATGGCAACTCTTCTTGAGAAGGTTCTTTGGAAACAGGAGATGCCAATTTCCGATCATCTTCTTCATCAAGTCTCCTACCTGAAGGGAAAACATTTACTTTATCTGCGAATCCCATTTCTTCTGCTAACTCATGGTCCGTGACAACACATAAACTTCGGCAAACCTTTTGCACCCCAGAGGACAATGAGCTCAGCATATGCCATTGTTCTTCAGGATTGCGACACTCAGATGGCAGAAAGAACTCCAATACAAAATCATCTGATCCACTATGGATACTTTGAAGGTAAATTGCTACAGCGGCACACAATTCGAACAACTTGGCATGGTGAGATAGGGGATATTCGATCCTGCTAAGAGCTGTGATGTCAGTGGCAAAACATGATTGGTTCGTCAAAAATGCTTTCCCAACAATGCCTTCCCCTCTAAGAAGGTGGTGCTCAGAGCACGCCTCGTGAAAGCCCAAAACTTTTGGATTGCGCACGTAGCAAGCAGAATCGATGGTGGAAACACAACGGGCATAGTTTTCACTGGAGTGTCTGCACCCTGATTTACCTTGTCGAATGCAGGGGGCCCACGTCTGAGCTAAAGGTAGTCCATGTGTGTCACAGGCGGATTTCAAAACCTCTTGAATCTCTGTCAGGGCAGCTTTGTAAGAATCATCACAGGCCTGATAGAGTAGCATTCCTCTGATGTTAGAAGGGTTTCGGATTTTGAATGATAGAAGTCAATCAGTTGTTTTTCGAGATGATATTAACCTACCTTTACAGTGGGAGGACCGGATATCTCAGAACTCCTTAAATCAACAGCCTGAAAGAAGAAAATACTTATTTAGACATGACAAGATAACGAATACAGTTGCTAGCACACTGTATCAATAGTTTTCTAGATCGTTCTGCAAAGTGCCTTCTTTCAATGATAGGATCTTCAGGATGCAAAAACTCCGTGTTGCGCAAAGATTTTAGATTGCATTTGGTTGTAAGTGATACAAGAGATAAATGAAGCTAAAGCAGTAATGCATCTTGTTTCTTTGCTTTTCTTTTTGTTGAAGTGTAAATAAACCACACTACTTCACTCAAGACTCAAGAGAGATACAAAATCACTAGGGAAACCTCCCAGAGTTTTCAAAAGGTCATTTCTAGACCAAAAATGATAAATGAGGGTGTGCAAAAATACATTAAACACTTTTGAAGATAAATTATTTAGATCGTTGGACCAAAGTTCTGTTGCTGACAATTTACAGAGATGTTGGAACTTTTAGGGCTATCTGAACTTTCAAAATTGTCTCTTATGCATTGACCATTATAGAACAAAGAACACTCTGTTGAAAGCTGAGGGGAATATTTAAAAAAATACCACAAAGTCACCGTTATCCAGATTATCTTCGCATAAGCTTTATCTTCAACCAAATACTAGTTGTTTAAGCCTTCTAGAATTTAAACAGGAGAAAAATCTGAACGCAATAGAACCATTAGCTATAAACAAGAAAAGAGTACCTCAAGAGCTTTGCAGACATTTTCAAGTTCAGGGCGATACTTGACTTTCTGAGTAGTCGTCACAATCTCGACCACACCCAAGCAGGTCCCACTGCCTCGTTCAAAAACAGGAAATGCAAGAGTCCCACTAACATTGAACTGCTGAGCATAATTAACACGCGGGTACTCCTCTCTCTTAAAGAACCGAACATCAGGAGTCCACTCCGGCAATTTCTTCAAGAAAACGCGGCTTGGCAACCCAACAAAGTCATTCGAATTCTCCTCAGCAGCAAACTGATAGCTCCTTGAAACATCTCTGTAATCCGCAAGATTCTTGCAGTCGGAACTTAGTGAATACGGTTGGTCATTAGTGGTTAGGACATGTTTCCCTCCTCTCTTTATGGGTACCCATATCTGAATAAGGACATCTCTTTCACTTGTGGATTCTCTTAGGAACTCAATCGCCTGCATTAATCTCTTCTTCACAGAGGAACTTGGACTTGGAACTTCACTTGGTGGAATCCAAACTCTTCGGTTTGTTTCGGTGCTCTCAAGCAGAAAATTTCCTGGTTGACTTGAAGATGCTGCAGCCGGATTCTGAGTTTGGCTTCCAACAGGTTCATCCATTTGGGTGCAAACTATAGGTGGGTTATTACCAAAATCTAATATTTCTAATCCTTTTTGATGACTTTTCTCACGTGGGTTTGGATTTAAATGGTCCGTGTTAGTGTTTGAAGTAGGTATGCAAAAGGAAGAGAAACTTAAAGTTCCAGAAGTAGACGGAACAGACTGCCATAAGTTCGATTCCTCAGTGGTCTCTAACCAGTATCCATCAAGTAGGAGATCATCCATAAGATCAAAATCCATGGTGTCTGAAAATGTTTCCAACATTGTGCTAGGCGTAAAGTCACCATCTTCCATTGTGTTGAAATCTTCAAGTCTCCATCTCCAAAAAGTAAACTAGAAATGCAAAAGGTCAGGACAAAAAAACACAAGATAAGTGAATAGGAAAAACAAAAATAGGAATTTTCAAGAAGGAATTCTTCCCCGCCCCAGGTGTTAAGAAACCCAACCAGTCCGAGTTGCACAAACATCATCAACAGAAAATATCCTTAGAAGCTGCGATCAGAAATCTATTTCAGAGAAAAGAAACCGAATACATTTTTCTAGAGAAGGGTGATGAGTTATAGGTTGATTAGAAGCTACAATAGTTTGATTGGAAGTGCTACTGGAGGACAACCCAACCTTTTGATCCAAGGGTTGAGGTACTCAACGAGCTATCAGTTTGCTCATTTCCAGATAATAAGGTCTACAAAATTCGCTTTAAAACATTGACTCCAGTTCTTCAAACCCAAAACACCACTGATAAACTAAACCCAGAAAACCCAATCCTGTGAAGAACCAAAATGAAAAGAAATTACCTTAATAAAATTGAAGAAAAAGAAAGAGGAAAAAGGAAGAAGAAAGTGACTCACTTTCTTTATGTGAAGATTCTATGAGAACTGTCTCCTCAGCGACTCTACAAAGATGATGGTGAAGGGTATGTTGGTTTGGTTTGTTGCCATCTTAAAACCCCATCCACACGAATTAAAGCTAGCTGGCTGTTCTCTCAAATTTGAGAAAGACAGAGAGATCTTTTTATACCCTCGGTTGTGATATTGTCGGTTGGCAATCAAAATTCTGTTTCTGGAAATCTAGGTTTATGTATACTAGAAGGAGTATTTGTTTTTCAGGCTACGGCAGAAAGGGGGTTCAATTGGGGAAGAATTCCTCGCTCCTCCAAGGTAGGACCCACCAAGAAAAGACAATTGGATGTCTCCCTCCCTTCACAATTCTTTCTTTCCTTGGTTGTGCCCCTGTGTACTCTGTGTCCATGTTAAAGTCAACTGCAGTGAGAGTTGAGATTGTGAGACAAGGCAGTGAAAACAGAACGCGTTTCTGATTCTGAAGCTCCACATACATGGCGGAGAAAAGAGAGAACATGGGATGCAATAAGTCGGGTAGGGTCGGAGTATGACGGAAAGTGAGGACTAAGGCTCCGTTCCGGAACCATAAATAAGTACTTATTTTTTAAGAATGCAATTTCAAACTCCAAAATCATGTGCTTACGCAAATAATTTTTCTATCACTATGGATCTTGTTTGATAGATCTCATTGAGATCTCTTAATACGGTGCAAAAAAAATTGAAAAATTATTTTTTATTTACATTATTTTTGAGTTTGAAAATGTGAAATAAGTACTTATTTTTTAAGAAGGTGTTCTGGAACGGAACCTAATTACCCAGCTCATTGCCTAGAGTTTAAGGGTAAAAGTTTTTTTTTTTTTTTTTTGAATAATAAGGCATATTCCACAAAAAGATAAATAAGTACTTATTTTTAATAAGATAGTTTTAAGTTAAAAAATTATGTGTTTATGCAAATAATTTTTCTATCAATATAGATCTTATTTGATAGATCTCATTGAGATCTTTAATATGGTGCAAAAAAAATTGAAAAATTATTTTTCATTTATGTTATTTTTGAGTTTGAAAATGTGAAATAAGCTGCTTATTAACCCTTCTTATTTTTGTTTGAGAAGTTACAAAATAAGTACTTATAAAATAAGAAGGTTTCTGGAACGGGGCCTAAGTCTATCTCTCTGTCTGAATTTGTTTTTCGGTTGCATTATTCTTCTTCCATTCGCATTATGTTTCGTTCTGTTTATGAAAATTTGCATTTCTACGTGCAAAACATAAATGTACGTTATGATGAGTATTAGATAGCTTGATAATAATTATTGGGCCAATTTACTAATAGCTTAAGATTTTATAACTACGGATAACTTGACACTTATAAGTACGATTCTCACCGTCGATCGAATTAGCTTGGTCCTTCTATGGTTTAGAATTAGTCAAGTATATGTAAATTGGTTGGTAATAAAATAATATAATATAAAAGTGATGGAGCTACTGTTGATTTCATTTTGCCCCTTTCATTTTCTCTCAACCACCTTTTCCTCTTAGTTTAATCCAATTGCAAACGTCATCAGTATTCATACGAGGGCTTGAGTTCTTTGGATTAGTCTATGATTAAAAAGATTCTTACCATTTTGTTCAGTGATTTTGAAAAAGGATTCTTATCATTTTGTTTACTTTGAGTTGAATTTGTATCGTTGAATTATCTTTTTGGGTGCTTTTAGAATTATAGAACTACTTTTTAACATGGAGCGAATTAAGTGATCTTTATCAAAGTTTAGTGGGCATAACGAAATGCTAATCAAAATTATAATAAAAGAAGTCGTTGATTTTCTTTATTAATCTTCCCAATAATGCACTAGTGACGCATCCTCGAAACCAGCGGGCCCCCATGTATGTTGCATACTTCGAAAAAAAACTGACGTTAACAAATGGACACATAGGCTTTGTTCGTTTTTGTACTTAACTTTGTTTTAACTTTATTTTCTAATAATTATCGTATATTTTTTTTAATCATTACTCTATTTTTTAATTATTACTTTCATTTCTCTCTCTATCTCTCTTTACTTATTATTTCTCTCTCCAATCATTACCTTATTTTTTTCTCCACTCACTACCAAAACTAAAATACTCAAAACTCACAAACAAACAAAGCCTAATGATCAGAAGAAAGTTTTGAGTTTAATAGTTTGATTAAAAATGATTATTACTGTTGAGCAGGCCCTACTGAGCTCTTGGTTCTTGGAATAATTACTTTTTTTGCAGCAGCTCAGTGAAAAATTATTTGGTCTTGGAACATCGCTACGTGATATCTAAAACCTTAATTCACCCGGCGGTGGTGGTGTTCCAAGACGATTGAATAATTTCTCAACGCCAGGGCCCCACCAGAGTTTGTGCAGGCGTCGAATCAAAAGGCACCATGCATGTGTGATCCAACAATTAATGGTGGCCGGTGCAAAGTTTACTTCAACTAGATAGAAGACATGAAATAATTGATGGAGTACCTTTTAATTCCATATTAGTAGTCGTAGAGCATGATTTTTAGGTGAAATCACAATCTGTTGTACCTCACTGCAGGTATAAAATCTCTATTATAAAATAGAAGAGCGTGGAGATATGTTGTTAGAATGACTTAGATTCATTTCATCCAAAAGCTGTAGTGCATCTTTCCACTTTCCGGTTAAGTGTCCATGGTTTTCACCTAAATTATACAACTGTCATCCCCTAGAGATGTGTATTGCCGTAGACACGGGTTAACACTAGTACTATGATAAATCAGAAGCAAGTCTATAGAATAAGAAAATGAGGTATTGTATTAGTAATTAGTAACAATGGTTTTTGTCATTGAAAGAGCATATAATATAACTTCCTTGAAGATGTTTATTATGGGATGGGTCCCTGTCCCGATCCAACAACTCCTTTGTGTGGTAGCCGAGGACCAAGAATAGGACCATGCCAGTTCCTCATTTTCATTTTCATTTTCATCTTCTTTTCTTTTGTTTGAAAGCATTCTTTTTGTATTTCAACTGGAGAAGCTAAAGAATGTAGGCTCTTTGGTAAATCAGAAAATGGTTTCACACTCGGACGAGGTTGTATATTTTCAATTAATGACTCGGTTTCTTGCAGTTCCATTATCTATGAAAATGACAACCTTCATAATCACAAATAGAAAGAAAGAAAGCATGAAAGAAAAGGCTAAAAAAAGGAGACTAATTAGCTTCTTGATCAAGAATATTTGAAATTGATAACGAATTTTTTCCACGTGCTAAAATAAAACATTAGATGAATACCCAAACACAAAGCGTGTAATAAGATTGGGTAATATATATAAACTTTTTCAGCAGGACACGAAACAAAACTTCCCATTACCAGCAAGAACATTGCTTCCACTTCATTTTAACAAAAAACGGCAAAGTACCCGAAAACTGAAAGAATACTTCATTAGAACATGCATGCACTTCCAAGCATTTGCATACCAGTTTAATTATCGAGCTGACTTTAAGATTGAGTTCTGAAAAACAATCAATGAGTTTTGAAAGGTACGTAAATTTAGGCTGTTTAGCACTTTCACCTACCAATTTGATCTAAAACTATTTTCCGGGTGAATTGCTGCAGATAAGCTCCTAAGATTGCTGCAGATAAGGCTGAAACCACCAAAAGTGGTACTAGTAGATTGTGGTTCCAGAATTTGCTAAATTAGCACAAGATGGAGTACTGCCACAGAATGTATCAGCAAATTATTAAGTCAACGTTACACAATTTATATGCATTGTCTGTACATAGATAAAATAATCCTATTGGATGGATGTACCTCTCACAGTGATCACATGCATATCTAATTCAATAATGATATCTCTGGGATTCCTACTGGATCCAAATTAGTTAATAACAAGAAGAATCAAATACCAAAGAAGATTATTTGACTTCAAATTTTTTTCGCATTTGTTAAATAAGTCACTTGGCTTATTGTTTTGTTCTTATTCAAATTTTTTTCGCATTTGTTAATTTTTCGTCAATTTTTTGGAGATTATTGCTTCGTCATGACGAGATTTAATTTTTTGAATAAAGACAAAAATAAGCCAATAAACCAATTTTTCATCTTTATTCAAAAAAAATTAGATTTCGATTATAGTTTTTTACTTTTTAGATTTCTCTTATCATGAAGAAACAATAATCCCCAAAAAATTGACAAAAAACTGACAAATGCGAAAAAAATTCGAATAAAGACAAAAAAAGAAGAAGCCATGTGGCTTATTAGCCGAACAACCCCTTAAAACCACTACTCTACAATTATAGTGGACAATTAGATGAAACTTATCCTCGTTTACTTCAGTCATCATATAGAAGTATGTCAATGAGGCCGAAATAGTTTTCTCCTAAATATTCTAATGTGGAGGTGAACTACAACCAAAGTAGTGTGATGTACGTGGATCTTTTGGATTTGTCAAATATCGTGATTTTGTGAACTAAAAATATATCCGTAAAAAAAAAAAACTAAAAATATATCAGTCTACCAATTCCAATTAAGGGAGGGATGTTGGAGCACGAATAACTATTAAACAAATGTTAGATGTGTGCACATGTCCGTTTTTAATCACATGGCAATAAGTAAATGACTTCTACATTTCTTCGCCAAACAAAGATCAACAAATAAATGATCGATCCTTAACAGATCAAGTGTACATGAGGCAGAGAAGGTTTTCATTTGACAAAAAAAGCCTCCGAAAATTGTTAACGGTTTGTGAAGTTTTATTGGATTCTATTTATGTCTCATGGAAAGATCCAGACTCCAGAGCATAAGACTTACCCGTGTTTGTACCCTACCTGGTTGCCAAAAGCAGCACAAATACTTAAACGTGAAGCTGATAACTGCTAGAACTTATTACAGGATATCTTCTACAAATGATTTCCATGGGAAAAGAGAGTCTTAGTTATAGCTGAATATCATGTTTTTTTGTTAGTTTCACTATATCTTTGATGTTTTTTGTTTCATACTTTCGGTTCACAATCTCGCTAATATGAAGAGCATGTAAAGAGTACTATTCAGTTTCTTGAAATCTAACACAAAGATTTTGCAATCTTATTTGTGGATTAATGGTGTAGCTTGCTAATTTTACTTCAGTCTCTTCTGGCTGGGTAAGACAGTGTAGACAAAAAAAAATTTTTTGTTTCAGTATGATTAGAGGCTTAACAAATTGATAAAAACTTCTTATCCCCATTTGGATAGCCTAACACTGGCATCCAACAGAAGAACCCTGCAATTCAGCTACTCAATTTCTGGGCCATAATTTATACGTTTAGGAAGGCAACGTCCATGGGCACGGACTCCAACTCAATTCAGCAGCATGTACCGATGAAGTAGCTAGAACAAAGGAACACAGAGCCCTCTTTTCCTTTACTCAGTGGCTAAGTAAGGGTTCACACATCTCCAAAATGCAAAATAGAAACTACCTAGTTCATATCTTGTCTTAGAAGCACATACCACAAGTCAATCCTACGCTCTGATTTACAGAAATACAAAATGACATCTACATAGCCAAATACATTGCTGAGGCTGAGGAAATACAAACACCTCAAACCCCACAGTGCTCGTGCAACCCATGGCAGATACGAAAAGGAAAAATAATGACGACAATAGGGACATCAAATGAAAAGATTCATCAGTGAATATTACAATATTTCGTATCTGTTAGCAATTAGTACAAAGGACTATTGGCTATTAGTACAGAGCAGTATAGTTCTTAGTTTTTAACAAACTTCTTCGTGAACTGCTGCCAGCTTCTGGGTAAAAATTTTGGGGCTAACATTGGGCATACAACAACGACAACAACCCGTAGAACAAGCTAGCATTATATATCCATATTACAAACGAATAATACAAACTATAACTTAGAAGAAGAAAGAGAAAAACACACAAAGTCCATCAAAGGCCTAACCTTAAATCCAAAGCCTGACCTGAAGAATGAAAAGACAAGGAATCATCTTCAACTGGGGCAGGCAAGTTCAAGTCCAAACCACCACAACCACCACCACCCTCCCTTGTTGTTCCAAAAGGGTTGAGCCCTTGTGTTGCTGTGATGAGTAATGATGATGGTTCATCCCTTCTCTCCCAATGGCACCTCTTATGACCCCCAAGGGCTTGACCACTCGAAAAGACCCTCAAGCAAATGCTGCACTTGTGCCCCAAAACCATCATCAGCTTGTCCTCCCCAATATCCCTCGTCACCTCCCGTTGATCTTCACTTCTATAATCCAAATTGCAAACATTAATGTGATTGTGATGTTCTACTTCCTCTCTGTCATTACTCCTTGTAATTGCAATACAACCCTTCACATTCTTGTGGGTTGCCGTGTGCCCTCCTAATGCCTGATGTGACCCAAACACCTTCTTGCAACTCGAACACTCGAATCCGCTCACCACCATATCACCACCACCTGCCACCGCATCTCCACCACCAGCCTCCACATCCCTAACCACATTATCAGATGCAAACAGGCCGGCATGATCAGTACCGGGACAACTAGCAATAGTAGGCGAATTGGCCAGCATCAACAAACAGGCGGCAACCTCGTGATCCTCCTCGGTCAATATCCCTGCTTCGGCATACCCATTTCCGGCAATCTTTGCTGGCGTGGGGCACCGCTGGAACTTCGGAGGAGGGTTGATGCCGCGCCACTGGCGTTCGGGGTGGCAGCGCATATGCCCAAAAAGAGCCTTCCATGACCAAAACTTCTTTCCACACTCACTGCAAGGCCGAGTGATCTTCGGAGCACTAGGGTCAGGCTTTTTGCTACACTTGGGTTTTTCCGGAATTCTAATACTACTACTACTACTGCTCGAGTTCACCCCAATTGGGTTGTCGGTTCTGATCAATTTGGTTCTTTTCTTCCTCGGGTTTTGAGGGTAAGGCGTGGGGCTGAAGTAGTCGCCGGAGGCTCTCTGAGAGGCAGAAGAGAGTTGGAGATCGGTACCGTGGTTATGGTGGTGGAGGAAGTAGTCGTGGTTGTTCATTATGCTATGGGTGTTTGTGAGAATGTCGGAAACGGGGAAAGAAGTTAAAGAATGGGGGATGGGTGCCTTAAGTAGCCGAAGCGGTTGCCACTCCATCTTCATTTGAGAGAGGAATAGAGAGAGAGAGAGAGAGAGAGAGAGAGAGAGAGAGAAACAGAGAGACACACACACACGAGACAGCCCCCACTTTGAATTTGGCAGTTATTTTCAGTTATGCTGCTTTTATCCTCTCTACTTCTCTATGCCGGAGAATCAAATTTAAGTGAGAGTGATTTGACGATCTTAACCGTCTGATTCATTCTGCTTACCTTACACAGTTACCCTACATC
>BPLS01028820.1:0-14423 GCA_019656275.1 Rhododendron kiyosumense | reverse complement strand
TTTTCTTTATTAATCTTGTCACGATTTTGCAAAGAAGCCAACTACCCTTACAAAAATTCATTCTCTCTTTGCTTATGAAACATATTTTTTGGATTTTAAAACAATAGATAGAACACAAACTTGAGCTTACATAAGTGGTAAAACAACACATACAGCGAGGAAAACAGCGGTTCCCAAAAACCCCTCTATAATCGGGAGCTTAAAAAACTAGGTACAACACAAAATCGAACCCACATAAATGCTAAAACAACACATGCAGCACAAAATCAACAAGGAATAAACCAAAATAAGGACCAAAAGAACCCAACGGAAACATCGAAACACCATACCAAATGCGAAAATCAACACACATGCCAGACGATTATACAGGAGGAAAAACAAGAGTTCAAGAGATACACAAAGACGTGGCTATTCATCCGTGTGGATTTGACCAATATCCAATAAAGAGAGGAAGAAAGCCTCCCAAAAAACACAGATTTGACCTAAATCAAACTAAAACGATGAAAACCCAAACCCTACCTGCCTATTGAAATGATCCGAACGGGAGATGAGGCCAGGCCGTATCGATTGACGGGAGGCTCATTCAACTTGGCTACAGGAGGAGGGGATTCAAGAACATTAGGGTTTTGAGAGCTTGTCGTCGCCCCATCGCCGTCGAATGAGTAGCCACCGGATAGCTCAATACTGGAATCAGAAGCACACACTCACACAGTACGTTTGCAGAATACGCGTGAACTATCAGACGTGGGAAGATAAAAAGAAGGAAATGCCCTGAACAAATCCTGGAATACTGGACGGATAAAGACAAAATAGCATACCTTTTTTGGGGACAAACGGAATAGTGGAAAAGTCCAAAAACCCATATTAGTCATTCGGAAATTGGCAAAATAGTACCGGAGGCCCACCACAATAGAGGCGAAAAGACACAAATACCCCTAAACTTTACACTGCATGTTCTCTCACCTAGGGGCTTAATTGAAAAAATTGGGCAAAGATGGTTCCGGCAGGAAATTGAGATTCATGGCTCATTTACTATGGTCTTTGATAAGTTGATTTACCAATTTTAACTCTCGTTAAGTATTGTACATGTTAATAAGCATTAGGTTGCAAACCAATCATCACCTCTCATATACTGAAAGCACAATGATCAGTTACTCATTTATAATTTCATATGCGTAGACATTGAGATAACTGACACGCATGTGCAATTTTGTGGAGGCAATAAGTGTACTTTTTCATCGAATTTTCTATTTTGAAAGGCATTTACCTGAGGTCAACATAAAATCTAGCAAGCCGATCTCCAAGAGATGAAGCTAAGACCTTCAATGGAGGTCTGAGGTCAGTCTCAATCCATCAACCTTTCCATTTGGAAGACATTTTGGTTACCTATGTCGTAAGCCCAAAGAGCCTGTAATGGCCAAAGGATTTCAAATTCAACCATTGTGGTAGACCGAGATTTTCGATTTCGTTGACTATGAAAAGTTTCTCCAACCCAAGAATGAAAGTTGGTAGTGAAGGGTAAAGTCTAAAAAACTGCTCAAAAACCACACAACCCACAAAGACAAACGAAGGAAAGAAGCAAAACGCAACACCCCCCCCCCCCAAAAAAAAAAAAATACAAGATATAAACCAAAGCAAAAAAATCAAAAGGGTAAGTTTTTCTACTAATCAATACAGAATACAATTAGGAAAAGGAGAAGTGATTTGGAAAACACCCAAACAACGCCCTAAATATCATCCGATTCAAATTAGAAACAAAAGCTACTGAATTTTAGATACAACTGAAGATTCAAAATCAAAGAATTGAAAGTAGACCTAACTAACCTTATATATTGGAGAAGAGAACAGGTGAGTCCAGAAACGACGTGAGACCAAGAGATGCAAGGGGATCTAGAGATCGGGAGTTTAGCCGCCGGCATGAGCATGAGTAGGAATAGACCATCTTTTTAAAGTTTTCTTTGCCCAAGAGTAGGACGTTGTGAGTTGTTGCCTCCCTCGTCTGCGTCAGATTTTGGCTGATCAACCTCTCTTTCTCTCTCTCTCCAGGCCGACATGCCTCTCTCTCTCTCTCTCTCTCTCTCTCTCTCTCTCTCCTCCATGTTCCAAGAAAACCCTTGAACAAAAGGATAGAATACATACCCAAAAAAGGACACACTTCTTTGCTATTAATCTACACCAGTCACCTCTGCAAGGGCAAGTGCGAAATCTAGATGGAGGTTCCAACACCGCCGGTGAGTCGCTATTCGTCGTCTTGCTCTTCGTCTTCGTCTAAAATAGACGAAGTGGAGAGAGAGAGAGAGAGAGAGAGAGAGAGAGAGAGAGAGAGAAAAGAGGAAGGAGAGTCATACATGCCTCTTTCTCTGTCAGGAGCAGAGGGGCAAAAAGATGAAATAAACCCTATTGAAAATTAGGAATACCAGCCACTAAAGGACAAAACCAAGCCAAAAATTGGGGACACAAACGGAATACTGGAAAAGTTAGAAAACCCAATTTAGTAATTTGGAAATTGACAAAGCAGTACCAAGGTCCCACCACAAAACAAGAAAAAAGAGGGGAATGCCCCCGAACTTTGCACTACAACCTCTCCCACCAAGGGATCCAATTGGAAAATCATGGCAAAGATGGGGCGGGCAAGAAATTGAGTTTCATGGCTCCTTTACTCCTGTCCTTGATACATATATAAAATAGGAATTGCACAGTTAGAGCATTTGTTGTGTCATCTAAGCATTTTGGGATGTAGAATAGTCTAAGTTTATTCGTAATACGTAGAAGGGTTATCTATGTAAAATAAGTCGAAAATCCTCTAAAAAGATTTAAATGTAAGTTACTTTTCTTTCGTGTGAAGTTTGAGGACCTATAGAACCTGTGAGGAGGCGTGTTCAAGCTGTCTACAAAGGTAGTTTCGACGCCAGAAAGATTGCCTACTTGAACTCGGATAAAATGCATAAGAGACTAAGGCGTAGTTGTCTTTTAAAGTAGGCTACTTAAGGATATAACAAATACTCCCTCCGTCCTATTTTTAAAGTTCAGTATTCCATTTTAGGCTGTCTCTTAATAAGTATCTATTTTGTAAAGTTAGTGAATAAAAGTTAGTACATTTTCCATTTTGCCCCTAAAAGTATATTCTATTTTAAAAAGTTAGTGAGTTAAAGTATAATGATGATGTCTCCATAGAGGGTAAGTAAGAAAAGTGGAGATAAAAGTTGATGTGAAAGGTATAATGATGATATTTTCTTAATAAGTTGGAGTTACGAAGTGGAACACTTAAAAAGGGACGGAGAGAGTAACGTTTTAGTGCTAGAATCTCTATAAATTTCAATTTTCCTAAAGGGGAAAAAATTAAATTTCCGAGACACAACTGCCCTAGGGCTTAGACAAACTACTCCGAGTCTCTGTCTTTGAAGCGCCAACATTAGATTTGCACCAGCCTTACACTAGCCTAAGCCTAGAAGCTAAGCAATTGACGATGGCATCCAAGATAAGATCTGAGGTTTTTACTGCGTTGGTCGTGTCATATAATATATTGAAACTAGTGCTTGCCCATGCCTATGGCACTACCCATCCCGATTGGAATTGATTTGTACCCTTCCACTAGATTCAAACCATGAGCAAAAGCTGAGAGGGGTAAGGGGGTCTCGATTGTGGAGAGCTTGAAAGGCAGGTCAGTGTCATCGTGAGTGATGGAGGATGGTGAAGGAGAAAAGGGCGCATGAGAAGAAGAGAGATGGTTTGGGTGAGGTAGTGTTTGTGTGGGATCAGAAAGAGAGGAGAATTCTTCTGCAGTAGGGTTTCAAATTTGGAAGTGGGTGTAATTTTGATCGGGGGCAATTTTGTACTTAAATGAAAGAGGCTGGACAATTTCATAAAGGGAAATTTCACCTCAACCATTGGATCAATTCAATCTCAACCAATGCAACAACTTATCCCCGCACCATTGTGTTTTATAATAGAGATTTCCCAAATATAAAATTGATGAATTTTTTTTTTTTTTTTGGGTAATGCAGGGTGTCCCAGGCCATTTTGTGCACACCTCGGACTACTTCCTACAGCCTCTCCCACAATCGTTTCACACACTTACACATAGGGGTGAGGTGGCCTCAAGAGTTGGTAAGGAGAATCGAAAATTGATGAAACTTGATTGAAATGTTTTCAATAAATAGAATTTAAGACTCAATCATCATCTGTTTCTTCCATTGGCTCTTCTATTCTAGTTTTAAGTATGAAATTAAGTATTTGGGATATTCTTTTTTGTCTTGAACGGCAATTTTTTTTATTAATCCATGTGTTAGATTTTTTGGAGGGTTTCAACTTAAAACCAATTGGCATTAAGTGGAGTAACCTCTAGATTATATTAACCAAGTTTGAGTGGTTTAGATGAGCAATGTGGGACAAAATCTAATACTCCTTTTCACGTGCAGCCCAAATGCGTGAAGGTGTGAATTGAGCTGACGAAGATTTACTTCGAGCGACAAAGACTTGACCAAGAGAGGTTAGTGAGTTAACCAAAAGTCTTTGTTGCCTAAAGCAAATCTCCTAGTCAGCTCAATTCACACATTCATGTGCATCCGTAGTGGCGGACCCAAGAATTTGACATAATTGGGACACCAACTTTCTTTATAACCGCAATATATGAGTTACAGTCGAGTACATTCACACCAAAATAATTTTAGCATTCGTGATTAAGTAACAATTTTAAAGTATATATGTATTTTAATAATCAGCTACTTGGGCAAACTTGTGCACCTAGACTATATGTGTTAAAACAAAATTATTACATATTCATCATCTAATTTTCTATTATTAACTCTACGAGTACAAGTTCCGGGGGCCAAAAGTGTACAAATACAATGTGTGAGTTCATATTGAGCACTACATAAATGATCAGAAACGTTGGGAGGGGAGGAGGAGTAACCTTGGTTCTAGCTATGAGAGGATAGGTTTCTGTTTTTTCATTTTTCCTCCAAGGTGCGCACTATTTTCTAGTGCCTGGATTTTGAAAAAAAAAACATTAGGGGAGTAGTGGGGAGAGACTCAAACACACTCACTCTTGTTCTCAAAGCATTGCTTACTTGCACATATTTGACATATAATATATATATATATATATATATACAAAATCGAAAAAACAATCTTTTTTTTAAAAGGGTGTGGGGGCACGTGACCACATGTGCCCCAAGGTGGGTCCGCCCTTGTGCATCCGGGCTGCACTTGAGGGGGAGTGTTAGACTTTGTTCTATATCACTCATCTAAGCCACCCAAGCTTAGTTAATATAATCTAGAGGCTATTCCACCTATTGCCAATTGATTTTAGGTTGGAAGTTGGAATCCTCTAAGAAATCTAATATGGTATCAGAGCTAGATCTTGGGTGGCTTCACCTTTCATGAAAAAGTCACTGTCACCTGAAGCAAATCTCCTAGTCAGCTCAATTCGCACCTTCACTTATATTTGGGCTGCACGTGAGGGGGAGTGTTGTTGGAAATCCGATCTTCAAAATGATGAATGTGATAGCGTCGTCTCTTCAGAATCTGGAATGGTAGAAGCAATTCGAGTTGCATTAGGAGAACGCTTTCCTAAAGACAGTAATTGCCCCTACCAGAAACCAGAAGGTGTGCCCCGAGTTATAACAAATCCACCTTCAAGATTAATCGAATAAGAACTCTAGGTTCTTTCTGTCTGCGTTTGCACAAATGAAGACAGACAAAATATCCACTGAACAACTGTAAAAGAACCAAGAACCGATATTCTATTTCTGCAAAATAACAAAATACCGGTATGCCTAAAATTCTAGAGAGAGTGTGTGTAGAGAGAGAGCAATCCAATATGGAATTTTGGTGTGTTGAATGAAACAACCAATGGCCTACTTATAGACTTATAGACACCCTTATGTGAAAGGTTTGTCTTTAGTAAACACAAATTAGAAATAGTTATGTCTTTTAAAGCCCTAGTTATGAAAGGTCATGTCTATTGAAGACAATTAATTAAAAGAACACATGCCTCTTAGAAGGCACCCTTTTATGAAAATATTTACTTAGAGGGTCATACTTCTTGGAGGCACCCCCATATTTCACATCCTTTCCCAACAATCACATCTCTTCCTAATAAACACATCCCAAACTAATGGGTGTTATAACCATTCACATAAAGTCACAACTCATGTGAAAATGTATTGCAACCTTTCATAAAAATCTCTCTCAATACCTATTCAAAAAATCCAAATCCATTTTATTTGAAAAATTTCTAACAAATGTTAGACTTTGTCCTACATCGCTCATCTAAGCCACCCAAGCTTAGTTAATATAATCTAAAGGTTACTCCACCTATTGTCAATTGATTTTAGGTTGGAACCCTCTAAAAAATCTAATGCCAAAAAAATCTAACACAATGAAATTGTTAGGGGGTAATGATGTGGATGTTTTTTTTTTTTTTTTTGATCAGCCTACCCAAAATATTTGAACACCTAACCGAAAAATCAATCCAATATATACAGCCCAGGTTATAAATAAATTCTTGTGTATGTATATAGTTGTAATTTCTAGAGACAGTAGAGATTTTTGAACACTTTTCTCAGAATTTCTAGAGCTGTCACAGCTGGAGATGCATGTCAAGCTAATTCGCCCGTGAGCTTGACATGGGTTGTACAACTTATTCCTGTATAGTCCAATTACCAACCAAAGAAATGTAAATAAGTCTGTATTTTTATTATCTCAAAATTCTATAATTCAAATTGTCCTCCCATTTTTATCCTGTATTAGAATTCTCAACCCATAGGGAAAGACTATTTTAAAGTTTTACGGTTGGAAAAAATATACATTTA
This sequence comes from Rhododendron kiyosumense, assembly GCA_019656275.1. Taxonomy (NCBI): domain Eukaryota; kingdom Viridiplantae; phylum Streptophyta; class Magnoliopsida; order Ericales; family Ericaceae; genus Rhododendron; species Rhododendron kiyosumense. The sequence goes on along the minus strand of BPLS01028820.1, from coordinate 7,608 downwards.
AGCTTTTATTGGATATGATACTGGTGTTATAAAATTAGCATAAATAAGATTGCAAAAACGAAATTAAATACTGGACACAAATATATATAGAAAGATGGTTACTTCTGGAACTATCAAGAGCAGAGTAGATCTTTAGGACCTACTATATTTTATTCAATGTTTCTCTTTCTGCTCTCTGCCTTTTCTTTCCCTGATATTTCTCTCTTTTCTCAGTGTGTTCAATTGCTTTACAAGATAGCCATTTTATAGGCAAAGAAATAAAACAACCTAATAAATAGGTTGGATGGAATAGTGAAATTTGTTTCCTTGCCTTTACTATGTGGTCAGGCAATAATAATTCACAACACTTCCCCTTAAATGACCACATTTCAAGAATAAGCCTCGTTAAAAACCTTGTCAAGAAAAACCCAGCGGGAAAAGCCTTCAACGAAGGAAAAAGAGTACAGTATTCTTGTGTTTCTCGCAATATGACTTCAATCTTCAGAATTGCCTCATTAAAACCTTTGCTAAGGAAAACCCAGTAGGACAAAATGTTATACTAAGGAAAAAGAGTGCAATCGTATTCAAGTTATTGACTCCCCCTCAATGCTGCAAGATAAATCTTTGAGTCGACGCATTCCAATATTGTTACCAACTTCTTGAATGTTGTGGCTGGTAATGTCTTAGTGAATAAGTCTGCCAGATTGTCACTAGACCGTATCTACTGAACATCAATATCACCATTTTTCTGAAGGTCATGGGTGTAGAAGAATTTTGGTGATATGTGCTTAATTCTATCTCCTTTGATATAATCTCCCTTGATCTGTGTGATACATGCAGCATTATCTTCATACAATAATGTCGGATGATCTTTGATTGACGACAATCCACATTTTTCTCGAATGTGTTGAATCATAGACCTCAACCAAATACATTCGCGACTTGTTTCATGAATTGTGATAATCTCAAAGTGATTAGAAGAAATAGCGGTCAACGTTTGCTTTACAAAATGCCACGAAATAGCAGTACCACTGCAAGTGAACACATATCCTGTTTGTGATCGGGCTTTATGTGGATCTGATAAATAACTAGCATCTGCATATCCGATTAATTGTGATGTTGATCCATTTGAATAGAATAAGCCCAAGTCAGTCGTTCATTGGAGATAACGTAATATGTGTTTAATTCCTTTCCAATGCCTCTGAGTTGGAGCAGAACTGTATCGAGCCAACAAATTGACCGAAAATGCAATATTCGGTCTCATACAATTTGCTAGGTACATAATTGCACCGATTTCACTCATATATGGTACTTCGGGACCAAGTATATCTTCTCCCTCTTCTAGAGGTCGAAATGGATCTTTGTTCAGATCGAGTGATCTAACAATCATTGGCATACTCAAAGGGTGTGCCTTATCCATGTAAAATTGTTTCAAGACTTTTTCCGTGTATGTCGACTGATGTACTAGAATTCCATTTGGCAAATGCTCAATCTGCAAGCCGAGACAATACTTTGTTTTGCCAAGATCTTTCATTTCAAACTCTTTCTTTAAATATTCTATAGTTTTTATAAGCTCTTTCGGAGTTCCAACGAGATTTAAATCATCGACATAAACTGCAATAATCGCAAATCCAGAGTTTGATTTCTTAGGAAAAATACATGGACAAATAGGATCATTTTCATATCCTTCCTTTAGCAAATAATCACTAAGCCGTTTATACCACATGCGACCAGATTGTTTCAATCCATATAAGGATTTTTGTAGCTTAAGAGAATAAACACTTCGTGGTTTTGATTTATATGCTTCAGGCATAATATATCCTTCAGGGACCTTCATGTATATGTCAGCATCTAGTGATCCATATAAGTATGCTGTTACTACGTCCATCAGGCACATATCTAGACATTCCATGACTACTAAGCTGATTAAAAATCTAAATGCGATTGCATCCATTACAGGAGAGTATGTCTCCTCATAATCAATTCCAAGTCTTTGTGAGAAACCTTGAGCAACAAGTCATGCTTTATAGCGCACAACTTCATTCTTCTCATTGCGCTTTCACACAAACACCCACTTGTATCCTACAGGCTGTATCCCTTCAGGGGTTTGGACTACAGGCCCAAATACTTCCCTTTTTGCAAGAGAATTTAGTTCTGCTTGAATTGCTCCTTTCCACATTGGCCAATCATTTCTATGTCGACATTCTTCGACAGTTTGTGGTTCACTTTCTTCATTACTTCCAGTAATGTTCTCATTACTTTTGGTAATGTCAAGAGCAACTTTAAACGAAAATACATTGTCAACAACGGTTTTGTTTCTATCCAATATTTCACCCGTATTCATATAATGTATTGAGATCTCATTACTTTCAGGTACTTGTTCCTCTTCAGAAAATAACTCTTTGGGAGACTTCTCTTCAGGAGATTCATACTTACGGGAAAATATTGATAGATTCATTCTTTCATTTGCCTGTTTTGTAGGTTTAGTCTCTCCAGGAGTGCTTGAATTTATTAGCTTGGTCTCTTCGAGAGTACTAGTTACTTCAGCCTCTTTGCCTTGGTTTTTCCTCTTCCGAGAAAATTTATCTCTTACACCGACAGGTCTCCCACGCTTCTAGCTTGCCTTAGACTCATCACCTGCTATGCCAGTGTTTTGTTCCGCAAGAACTTCAATGCGTGCTAGAATGTTAGCAGCTGGTATATGAGACTTAGTTACCTTCTTTGTGTCAGTGAATGCATCCGGTAGTTGATTTGCAATACCTTGCAAATGAATAATCCTTTGAACTTCTAGGTCACATTGATTAGTACGCGGATCAAGATGAGATAATGTCGAAGCATTCCAAGTAATTTCACCTCAAGCTTCTGGCTATGATTTATCTCCCCCTAATGGTGGGAACACTGATTCATCAAAATGGAAATCCTCAAAACATGCCTTAAAAACATCACCTGTTAAGGGTTCAAGGTATCTAATGATAGATGGAGAGTCAAAACCTATATAGATACCAAGTCTACGTTGAGGATCCATTTTAATACGGTGGGGAGGTGCAATAGGTACATACACAGCACAACCAAAAACTCTTAAGTGAGAGATATTTAGTTGTTGACCAAATACAAGTTGTGTAGGCGAGTATTTGTGATATGCAATTGGTCTAACACAAATTAGAGAAGCAGCATGTAAAATAGCATGACCCCAGGCAGAAACTGGTAATTTCATTTTCATGAGCAATGGACGAGCAATCAGTTGAAGTCTTTAAATAAAAGACTCAACTAAACCATTCTGGGTATGTGTGTGTGCAACAGGATGTTCAACATCAATACCTATTGACATACAGTAATCATTAAATGCTTGAGATGTGAATTCTCCAGCATTGTCCAGACAAATTGTCTTGATTGGGTGATCCAGAAATTGTGCTCATAATCTGATTATCTAGGCAAGAAATTTAGCAAATGCAACATTCCGTGTAGATAATAAACAATTATGTGACCATCTAGTTGAGGCATCAATTAAAATCATGAAATAGCGAAATGGTCCACAAGATGGGTGTATTGGACCACAAGTATCCCCTTGAACTCTTTGTAAAAAGGATGAAGACTCAATAACGACTTTAGAGAGAGATGGTCTAGTTGTCAGTTTCCCTTGTGAACAAGCATTACAGGGGTAATTGCTGGGCAAGAGAATCTTCTGGTTCTTTAACGGATGTCCATGTGAATTTTTGACAATACAACGCATCATTATTGAACCTGGATGCCCAAGGCGATCATGCCATAGCATGAAAAGTTTTGGATTAGAGCACTTCTGATGCATAACCGCATATGATTCAATTGTTCTAATCGTCGTGTAATATAGTCCAGAAGAGAATGCAGAAAGTTTTTCTAATACCAGCTTTTGGCTAGATACATTAGAAGTGATATATAAATACTCTTCTTTGCCTTGGCTGATAGTTTCAATATGGTAACTATTACGACGTATATCCATGAAACTTAGTAGATTTCTTCTAGATCTGGTAGAATACAAAGCATTGTCAATACTTAAATTTGTCCCATTTGTTAACACAATATTTGCTCTTCTAGAGCCCTCAATTACGTTCGTTGAACCTGATATTGTAGTGACATTTGCTTGTCTCTTTGTCAATTGTTTAAAATATTTGGTATCCCGGAGAATGGTATGTGTTGTACCGCTGTCTACCAGACAAATATCTTCACCAATTATCTTTGTATTTGACAATGCATCATTAGTAGGCATGCCCCTATTATATGCCAAAATATAAATTCAAAATTCATAAATAGATGAGTAAAGCACACCTCGAAATTTTATTATCGAATGATTAAAAAAAACTTGAGGCACCTTCAATTTATTACATGCAATATAAATAGGAAAATACAATTTAATCTAACTACTGGGATCATTCAAGGTAGTCATTTTCATTATCATAGAAATCATTTTTCGTTTCATTTGGTTCAGTGAGATATTTAGAGATATCAAAAGATTCAAAAAGTTTAGATTGATCATTATTAATCTGACCAATGAAACTTGTTTCAATTTCTTTTCCCTTGTTAGATGACTGGTAAAGTTCTACCAAATGTCTTGAGGTACGACAGTTACACGACCAATGCCCTTTTGCTCCACATTTGTAGCAAGAGTCATCATAATCCTTGGGAGGCTTATTTTTCAAGCTCATCCCCTTTTCTTTAGACACTCCTGGTCTAATCCACTTATTCCACTTTTGGGGAAAATATGGTTTCTTGCTTAATTTCTGAACATATCCTCCACGGACTTGGTGGTTGTGGCTACCACGCACATACCCATGTCCATAACCACGGTCTCGTCCCTAACTTGAAAAATGGGCTCTATTCGCTTCTGGGAATGGTACAGAGCAAAATGGACAAGATTTGTGATTTCTCATTACTATTCTGTTCAGCAACTAGCATATAGAAAATTAAATGAGTACATATGAACGCTCTTTTTATTTCTATTGCAGGAGCATATTTGAGGCATGAAAAATGAAGGATATTTTTTTACAACATATCCTTTTTCAGTAAAGATTTCTCCACATAGTTTAAGATTGGACATTTCAATTTAGATAAGAATCTAAATCAGAGATAATTAAATGAGTGAGCCAAATAGATAAGAAAAACATGTGTACCAAACAATGTTTGTTGAAACTTTCAGGGGTAGGTTGCAATAACAACAAACATGTGGAATAAATCATATTTTACTGAAAACTTTAAGGAAATAAGATAATAATTTCAAAAGAAGCCAACTTTTGTTCGTAAAAGAAACATAAAAGTCAAGTTCAAGCCATAAATGTTTCTGAGGAAATTGAATCCTTATTTGTAAATTGTTTGTCCTCACCAACTGGTAGAATTTGTTCTTCTTTGATAAAAATAAATAACAGTAGTGGTATTTAATACAATCTAGTCAATATTCTAATGTGAAGTAACAGTATTTTCCAGATTGATTGATTGCTTTGGTAGCAATAAATAGTGTTGAACAATATTTACCAAATTGATTGCTTTGGTAGCCGGCAATTAAATAAGTCCAAAGTTATTTTTCTATTTAACTATTAAATGTACCATCCTTACTAAATGCATATCGACAATCATGGAACAAGTTACATGAACTGATTTCTACCTAAGACGTCATTCTTTTGAGTATGCACAAGAAATAAGCTGAACATAGTAAGGCCTTAGGATGTGAGTCAGTTGTAATTCTTTGTGTATTGACATATAAACATCTATAAATATTTCATATCTTTCATTAACGGAAAATAATAAAAATTATAAAGGAGATGCTATAAATGTAAAAATATGTAATCATATTTCTAACCACTGGGGTTAGCTCAGTGGTCAAACTCGTGATTTTCCCTTAAGGAGGTTACGGGTTCGAAGCGGTGTGGCTGATTCAATATTGAAGACCCACCCACTTTGTTGCAGAAAATACTTTGGTTATTCTCATTTTTGTAAAATACTTCAGGTATTCCAAATTTTTTTGTTGTATAGAAATATTTGTTAGTAGAATACTTTAGGTATTTCTTTTCTTTTATTATAAGTAGAATACTTCAAGATTCATAATTGGTAATTAATTCAAGTACCCTTTTTTTTTTAAAATATACACTGCTTGTAAATCATGTACCTTTCTCAGTAGGCTAGAGAATTGTGCTGATAATGTGTTATAAAATTAGCATAAATAAGATTGCAGAAACTAAATTAAATACAGGACACAAATATATATATAGAAAGATAGTTATTAGGAACTATCAAGACCATAGTAGATCTTCAGGACCTACTATATTTTATTCAATGTTTCTCTTTCTGCTCTCTGCCTTTTCTTTCCCTCATATTTCTCTCTTTTCTCGGTGTGTTCAATTGCTTTATAAGATAGCTATTTTATAGGCAAAGAAATAAAACAACCTAATAAATGGGTTGGATGGAATAGTGAAATTTGTCTCCTTGCCTTTACTATGCGGTACAGGCAATAATAATTCACAACAACTGGAAAGTTATTATTATTCATTTTGCTATTTTTTTTAACTTGTTCAAAATAAAATTCAATTTACTGAACTAGATTGTCATAGACGTTATCCCAGTGTTGATGTAGTTTCAACTGGACTTGTCCTATGGCTCACTAAAGTCATATGTTTGGACCCAATAAATATTCTATTTTGCTTGGGCTGTATTCATTTACTAGTTTCCAATCTTTTTTCATTTGAGAGTTTATTATCAGCGGATTAAAATTGGTACTCACTCCTTCATCAAGCCAGCCACAGCCAGCCCCAAACTTTGATGGATCAGTTTTTTTTTTGCTTTTAGTGACAATTTATTTTTGGTGAAACTTTTTCACTTACAATCCTCGTGTTCTCCAATTTCCTTGTGTTCCCCAATACCACATTGGGGCATCATGCCCCCATGAAATCTGAGCCATTAGATCAAAAATTAATAAATCTGAGCCATTGGATCAAAACCAGAGTAAAAAAGTAGGGTGGTTTTGCAAAAAAAAATTGGTGGTTTTGCTATTTTCCCACCACTTTTACTTACCACAAAATATGGGAATACTTACCATGAACTATGGGAATACTTACCACAAAATATAGCCGACTGATCATTCCGGTAGCAGGTGTCACGTCCTCGATTTTCAACATAAATAATAATAACATTTGATAATTAAAATCGTCACCGGAGTTACAATTAATAACCCAAAAGGTAGTTCAATTCCCAATTCCACAAACTTGCCCAATAAATTACAAAGTTCCATATTAGAGATACAATACAATACAGTTTAGTTTACAAAAAAATAGACAAGTGCTTTCGAAAATAGATTTAACAACGACATCAACATGCACTCCAAGCACTCCATAACAATGACCTGCAATGTACCTGAAAATGATAGGTTGAGCTACACTAACCCAGTAGAGAAATCTATACACAAGTTATAAGAAAACATGTCGAGTTATGCATCTAAAGGGAATGAATATAGACAGATATACCCAAGGTTTATATGGCTATCAACAAGCAACTCAATAAGGCTAAAGGATTCTAGACAATTCTATATGCAACACCTATCATCTCGCACGTCTTACCAGTGCTACAAACGTTCCCACATCAATCACAAATAATCAACATTTGGTTTCT
>BPLS01028816.1:2654-14277 GCA_019656275.1 Rhododendron kiyosumense | reverse complement strand
ACAACCGCCGTACCGTTCGGGGCCACGTGGAATTTTTTCATTGGGTGGCATTTTTCAGGATGTAAACACACCCCCCGCATTAACATTTTATTTATGCTAAATAAATGTTAATGGTACACGTTCTCTGCCCATGTCCCTTCAAATCCGGACGCACGAAGCATGACAGGATTTCATTCCCATGCACGTCTATTGAGCTTCCCAAGAATAGCTACAACAACTTTCCTATAAATGGCAGTTAATGATAGGGTTTAACGAATCACATTACCCCTCATAAACCTCTTCGAATTTAAGTGTTCTCTGATAAGAAGTCTTACGTTTATGGACTCTCTTCCAGAAATCAATCTCATTCTAGATAACCTTGATCATCAATCTTACTCTCCCCAAATGTCTCCTCCAAATTCCCCTCGAATGTTGGCAGGCAAGATTATTTCTGATCGAACATTCCATACCCCCAACCCATCTCCCACGGGTTGGGATTCCTCTTCGACCCCTTCGAATTCGTGTGATGGGTCCAACTGGGGCTCATGGGGAAAAGATTCCACCAGTATCAATACTGGCACCATACTGGTCAAGTTTGACCAACCTGACCCCACACCCAATAGATTCCATCACTTTCGAACCCTTTTTGCGAGCCAATTCCTGCCATTGAGCGGTAACGACACCGTTCATATGGGCATGCTCGAATCAATCTATTCGTCCCTCAAATTTTCTCCTTTCCTCAAACAAGAGGAAAACTATCTTGGGCCTGCCCCCTATTGCGACTTCAAACGCATGGCCCAAGCCCAAAAAACCCTTTGGCTCACAGAGGTGCAAACCCCACACTTCCCAGCCGATTTCGAAGAGACCAATAAGTTGGTTCCTCTTCCTGAAGAACCCGACTGGTTCACTGAGTTGAATAACCTTGCCATCAACACTCCTCATTTCCAATGGCAATACGGTTATTCCATCTATTCTACTGACAAAAGCAAAGCTCTGCAGCTCCTTGCGGCCTTCTCATTCCTGGATATTCACATCCTGGAAGAACAAGTCCCACTTACCAATTTCAAATGGGCTTGTGAAACACTGGTACTATGTTCCATTCCCTCTGCAGTTTCTTACCAAATCCACTGTTTCCTGGATTTCTTACCAGTGATTAGGTCATGGCTCGAAGCCAATACTGCTGCGTATTGCTTCGATCAAATCCTTCAAGATTATGCCATTGCCAAAGAAAGGATTGAGAAGTTGCATGACCAGATTGAGAACTTCACTGCTGAATCCTTCGAAGTAGTACCTGGTCATGCAGACAAAAAGCTTCGAAGGCGCTTCAAAAGACGACAAGTGAAGCGTCCCACAAAAGAGGCTAAGCTTCGAAGGAAGGCCAAAGCACTGGTGCTCCGCTTTAGGCCTCTGCTGGAGAAGAAATTGGAGTCAGATTCCAAAGAAGACATGAGGAAAATGGAGCTGAAATTCCTCCAATTTGCATGGAACAAGTTCCACAGCCTTGTTACTTGGTCCTTTCCTCATTACTTTGAGAATACAAAAACAACTTCTCAGCACCCAGGCCCTTCGAAGGCCTAATTTGTATTTCTTTTCACAGAAACTAGGATTTCCCTTGTTTTGCTCTTTTTTTGTGTAAATATGCAAATTTTAATTTTGTAATCCAGTAGCAGTTCTTTTGTTTAATGAAATTTCCCTTCTTTACTAACACGTTGGATTTGGACTTATTGTTAAAATAGAAATTCTAACAATAACAACTCTATTAAAAGAGAAAAAACCAAACCCAGCGGACCCCAGGGTATGGGCCCACTATAGGCCTGGCCCACCTGCAGGAGTATAAAAGCGGAATTAATTCAAAACCACCCCTTGCATTCTACGCATTCAAGCTTTTCAAACTCGAAATCTCCCAAGAACAAAACCCTCTCTCCATTTCCTCTCTTCATTTCCTCCCCAACAACGCCAAAACCAAACTGAATCGATGGCATCTTCCAGCAATCCAGTAGTCCGAGAGTATCCTACTCCCTCTCTGGCATTAAGGCGGTTCGTGTCAGGACAAACACCAGGACCGACCGGAGAGCCCTACCTCGACGCCAGGGTCTTCATTCCAAACCCTAACGAGGAAGGTACTTACATTTTGGGTCCTTAACTCATAGGGGAAATCCCTGCTAACCTTTCTCTCTACTATCCTCGATTGGGGGATGCCGAAATCCGGGCTTGTACGAGCCTCGATTGGCGAAATTTCCCAAAGAAATCCTTCCCCTGCTGGCCTACATTGGACAAGGATTGGAAGATATGGACCACCCGCATGTTGGCTGCGAAGTCGGACGATCTAGAGAAGGTGGGCCTAAAAAGAATTATTACCCTCCTTCGAAGGGGGGTCCCATAAAATCCTTCTCTGATTCAGGCCGCTTTGGCCTATTGGGACCCATCCTTCAACTTCTTTCGCTTTAACTGTGGCATGATGGCACCCACAGTCCTGGATGTTACCCAAATGCTGGGGCTTATCCCGTATGGCCCTCAATTCGACCCTACTGAGGAGCACCACCCTCCTGAGGGCTTTACTCGTTTGACTGCCACAAACGGGGCTTTTTCCCATTTCTGCATCAGGGAAAAGAAATTAGTGGGGGAAGTGACCGAGACAGAGTTTTTTGCCTACATCCTCTACACACTCTGCAAACACATCTTCTGCCATTCTGGAAAAAGAGTGATGAATGAATTTGTTCCGGTGGCACTGGCACTTGCTAGAGGTGAAGAGTTCGACTTCGCCTCCTTCTTCCTCGGTCACGTCTACAAAGCTGGGTATGACTTCTATCAGAAGGGTTTGAACCACTCACAGGGAGGCCCCCAATGGTTCATTCAATTATGGCTTCATCCTTACTTCCCTGAGTTGGGTCCCTTCAAAGCACCCACATCCCTTGCTGGCCTTGTTGAAGCGCCAAATGTTCATGGTGACAACTACGTTTACCCAGAGGACAGTACAACACAGACTTTGGTGTACTACCTCTGCTTTTTTGCTGGTCTTGCCTCAGACAGGGAGTGGCCCAATCCATTCCCTACTCTTGTTGGGCCAGCATGGTTGTTCGACATTCTGGCGGACAGACAAGGAAGATCCTCTCTAGCTCTCCAAGCATGGAGTAACATTCTGACGAGCAGAGAGATCTTTATTTCCTCGTCGAACACCCTCAAGTCCATAGCACATGCAGAGGTATACTGCCCTGCACAATTTGCTAGACAGCTGGACTTTGTTCAAGGCATACCTTCCCCTTACTGTGGCTTTGCCAACATTTGTATGTCTGAACGATCACCCATCTCGGTCGAGCACTTCCTGACAGGGTTTGCTCAAGCCCGAAATGCATTGAGGAGGACAATTACTCAGGACTTCAGGGAACCCGAAGTGCGCACCACCCCTGCATTTGATAGCTGGTGGCACTCCAATTGCTCTTTCCTCTCAGGGGTTAAACCCTACAAACAGTTCCTAGCCCACATTGGGTTTAAAAAGTCTGAGTTTGGTCATGGAGGAAAAAATGACTCGCCCTCCTTTTCCTCTGACAACGCATTTGGCCTGGCTGGAGGGATCGAAGACATTGCTGGAGGCGAAGTTGAACAGCAATTGACTCCAGTTGGAGCCTCTCCAATCGCAATGGTCGTTCCTCACTCTCCACCAAGAAGGCAATCTACGAGGGTAACACAAAAAAGAGGTAAGTGTCCCTGAACACATCTTCTTTTCTGCAGAAACCAAACCTAATTACATTCAATACTGCAGGAGTCCCCCTCTTCTTCAGAAAGTGCTTCGAAGATAAGAAAAATTACTTCTCCACCCAAAGAAGTAATTCCCACCAAGCACTATCTTGAGCCCTCAGCTGCACCTCCAGGTTGGTTTCCTTCCTTCCAATTACTCTTTAAATTGTCATAATATTTATCTGAGTCACCTTCTTATCCCCTTCCTATCAGCTTCGAAGAGGACAAGGACCACCAGGAAGCGTGGCCCTCAGGTTTCTTCCAGTGATGAAGAAACAGAGAGTGATACAGAGATACTGGCCTCCAAGAGTACATTCCTTTCTCACTTGTGGTTTAGTACTCCCTTAGGAGTAAGAGAACTCTATTCTAATCTTTGAGTTCGAACCAGGTGAAACAAAGCAAGTGAAGGAGACCCTCCTTTATGTGAAGAAAACAACTCCTCCCAAGAGGCCTGTTTCTCCAAAAAGACCTTCCTCCCCAGAAGAGGTAAGTCAATTTACACTACACACATTCTCATGTGTCTCTTGTGCTCGTGATTCACTGTTAACTTCTTTGTAGGCTCAAGCTGCACCTCCTGTTGAGGCATTGGAGCTAACTCCTGCTCCCTACCTTCCACAAGAAGTGATAGAGCCCTTAAGCCAAACGTCAGAAGATGTCTCCCACAAGGTATCCTCTGAATATTCGTCTTTTGAACTTGTGAAAGGATTCACTCTAACTTTTCTTTGTCCTTTGCAGGCATCTCCTGTTCAAGCTCTTTCTGTGCAGAAAGACTCTGCTGCAAAGGATATTGACATGCACACTTTGCTGTCACTCCTTACTGAGCCAACCTTTGCACAAGTATTGACCAGCTTGGCCCCTTCGAGGACCTTGGGGCCCCTTCCTATCCTTCAGAGAGACTTCTCCCTCACTCCCTTATCGGTTTCAGGGGAGGGACCTCTAAGGATGGACCCTACTTTGGCTTCGAAGAGCCATACTCTTAGAAGTGCTGAGGATCAAGGCTCCAGTTCAGCCTCTTCCTCTGATCAGGTACTCTTGACAATCAGTCGTACCTTTCATTTCCTGTTTTTCATTCAACTTATCTTTAACTTATAAACCTTATGCAGGCAACAGGCATGGCTCTTCCTCCTGAAGACCATCCCACATCTTCCTCTTCTCCAATTGACTTGCCCTTAGTGGTTTTTGACATATCCTTCTTTAAAAGTCAATTGGAAGAATTTTGTAATAAAATAGCTACTCCCACTCCTCTTATCTCTTCTAACCCCTTGGAAAGCCTTCAGCAACTCTTGAGCCCGTCCACACCTCTTCTCTTGCCCTCTTTTAGTCTTAAACATGTTCTTTCGAAGGAAGAAGTCTTGACATTAAAGAGTCTTCTGAGGACTCTAAATCAGTTAGGACTTCCCGCTTTGATTGAACATAGTTTAACCTATCACTTCGAGGTGTGCCAACAAGCTTTACTTCTCTCTCAAGACCTTCCCATGTCAATCAATTCCATTCTCCAAGAGCAACTCAAGCAGTTCAGTGAATTGATTGCTCATAATCGTTTCTTGTCCGAGAGCATTGGATTGACCTTCGAAAAGGCCAACAAGTTAGAAGCCAAAGCCCTCGAGACCGCCTCTCGCCTATCTTTATATCAGGCTCGAAGAGATAAGCTTTCAAAGCTTGACAAGAAAATGCAACGGTTACAAGAAGAGATGGAGAAAGTTAGGGAAGAGAGAGCTGAAGTTTCAAGGGGCTTCTCAGAGCTTGAGGGTGAAGCACTAAGGGATGAGTCGATGCTCCCACGACTTATTCCTTCCCTTCGAGAAGAACAGAGGAGAAGAGCAGCTCACACGTCCCTTTTGGATGCTAACTTTAGTTCCCTTCGAGGACTACTAACTACCATTTGTAATGTAACTAGTCCTTTTCTGTAACTTTACGCAGTGTGTACTTTATTCTTTCATTGAATATTCGATTCTTTTGGGCAAGTACATCCACAATTAACTCAAATCCTGCTTTCCAGCTTCCATTACTCAGAAAAACTACTGTGCCAACGGTTCACCTACCGTATCTTTAAGTGCCATAAATGAATATTCCCAAGCTCACTAGTATAAATGAAGGGTCTTGGGAAAAAGAAAACTTACCAAGCATCTTCTTCCTCCGCCTTCTCTCCTTTCAGCAACTTCAAAACCACGCTTCTCAGTTAGGGCTTCTAAGAAACCCACCATGAAGCCTCCTCCCCTGTTTCTGAAGAAAAAGCCTCCAAACATAGCCACATCATTTCTTACGAGATTTCCCTTACACCCTAAGGCTTCTGGGTATAGCCACATCATTTCTTACGATGTGGCTGTATCCAGCGGTCGCTTCGAAGACCAAAGATTCTAACCAATAATGGTCTTCGAAGCCCACCTACCTACCTATGGAGCTATGAGCTTCCAACTGTGATTCTAGGAGCTCTATATCCCTACCAATAACTGGTAGGGAACTTGGATCAAGTCTCAATGAAGCTTGGTCCTAGTCTTTGTATCTCAGTTGGATTATCCCTAGAGACTCAGCTTTGATCCCTAGGGACCCAGCTCCGAGATACTAATAGACCCTAGATAGGTTTCTCAATGTAATCCTTTATTCAAATGTAATGAATCCTTAGATAGGTTTCTCAATGTAATCCACTTGTAACCTTTCGAGTTGATAAAATGAAAACTGCTTATTCTTGTTTACGCTTTCAATATTGGCTTTGACCAATGAACTGGTAGTTTAGCCTTTCGCTACTGTTTTCATTCTACTTTTGATGCTAAATACTAACGTGGACGTAACAAGCATGAAGAAAATCACAGAAACAAAAATTTTCCTCACTAGCACTTTGTATTATTTTATCCTGACTGGGCTTCTGCTTCGCAGCCCTCGAATAAACAAATGTTGACAACGCTGAAACACGCTAGCTCTTCGAAAACCAACCACACGCGGTCTAAATTAATTTGTCCAACTCATTTATTTCCCGAGGCTTTCCAGCCGTCTCCTTGTGAGTTGCAACCCATTAATTATCAAGAGGCATGCCGTCCAAAACGTTTTCAGACCCTTCGTCTTCTGAGCCTTACGTATTTCCACTCATCAATGCCCACAATCACTGAAGCAGATTCTTTGTACTCGTTTGATTATAAATACACCAATGTGTTAATAGGACGGTGCATTCTCTCTTTCATTCTCTCCCACTCCACATATCCAACCATGGATGCTGGTCAGCTCACTCTTTCTGTCAACCTTGCAGCTGAGATTGCTAGGCTAGCCAACATGCTTACGGAGCTCAAGAAAGAGATCCAAACAGAGCTCCAGGCCCTTCGAAGCGAGGTCGAACAGCTTCGAAGCCAGCTGGTGTGCGTGGAGACAGCTTCACGTCTCTGCTTGGCTAGGACCTGGGATGATCTCTCATTCGTCCTTTCGGCTCACGAAGCAAAAAATCCCCCGGAGGGAAAATCTTCTTAAAGATTCTCCTTTGGGACTGTGAGGATCAACTGTGATCTTCATTTTTGCTTTTTAGGGCCGGAGGGGGTTTTTTTTTTTGTTCAGATCTACTTGGATCTGTTTGCGTTTATTTTTTCTCAGACCCACTTGGGTCTGTTTCAACCCATTTGGGTTTTTCTTTTGTTTAGTTGCTCCATATATAATGAAAATTTGGTTGGCAATGCTTGACTCTTTCATAGCTTCGAATATGACACATTGGCTGAAATGTAATCATATAAAAACTTCAAAGAAAAGAACTCCTAAGTGTCAAAACCAATTGACATCATACCGCTAAACAACCAATGCTCCGAATTCGGAATTAAAAATAACCCAATTCCATGGAAAACCTCAGAAACCTTCCTTCGAAAGCTATCTTCTATGGAAGGATTCCCATATTGATGGAATATAAGCTTTGAGATGTCTTCCATTGATTTTTCTTCGATGAACATAACCATCAAGATTTCTCAAATGATAGGCTCCTCCTCTCAACACTCTATGGATTTGAAAAGGCCCTTCCCATGTTGGCGCCCATTTTCCTAATCCATCCCTTTTTACCCTCCTATCCCTGATAGGAAGGATAACCTTCCAAACAAGGTCTCCTTCATCAAAGCTTCGAAGGGCGACTTTCTTATTATAACTCCTTGCTACTCTGGCCTTTTGCAACATGATTTGATTCAAAGCCTTTATTCTGGCTTCATCAATGTCTTCTAACTCCATGTGCATGGCTTGATGATAAGACCCTGTATCCAAATTATTTTGACATGCTACTCTTTGAGATCTTACAGTAATCTCCATAGGCAACACAGCATCATGTCCATAAGTTAAGGCAAATGGAGTAGTACCCGTGCTAGTCCTCTTTGTATTTCTATATGCCCACAAAGTGTCAAGTAACAACTCATGCCAAACCTCTGGGTTCTGATCCACCATTCTTTGAATCCCCCTCTTAATAATTTTGTTGGTTGATTCTGCTTGACCATTTGACTGAGCATAATATGTGCTGGTATATATTAATGAAATTCCATGGTTACTAGCAAAATTCTTTACCAGTTTCCCTTCGAATATGGAACCATTATCTACTGTTATAGTTTGAGGGCTTCCAAACCTGTATATGATTCCCTTTATGAAATCAATAACATGGGTTTGTTTTACCTCATGATAAACTTGTGCTTCCACCCATTTGGTGAAATAATCAGTAGCCACTAAGATGAACTTATGCTTTTCCAATGAAGGAGGATAAATCATCCCAATCATGTCCATGGCCCAACCCCTGAAAGGCCATGGTTTTATCACATATTGTAAATCTGTGACTGGCAAACGCTTGAGTGGACCTGTTTTTTGACAGGCTTGACACCCTTTTGCATAATCTATACAGTCTTTGAGGATGGTAGGCCAATAATAACCATACCTCCTTATCAACCATCTCATTTTTATGTCAGCTTGATGTGCTCCACAAATTCCTTCATGCACTTCAGCCATTACCTTAAAGGCACTTACCTTGTTTAAGCATTTCAACAGAAGGCCATCCATCCCTCTCTTGAATAGCTCATTGTTGTACATTATGTAGTTTATTGCTTTCAATCTGATTGCCTTGTCTGCAACACTATCTGGTTTGGTCAAATATTCAATCAATGCTTGCCTCCAATCAACACTTTGACTAGTAGGGACATTAATTTCCAAAACTTCGAAACCAGTTATTCTGTTTTGCAGCATGGGCAAAGATTTTCTCAAAGTTAATTGACAAAACTCCTTTTCATTCTCTGATATAACTCTGAAACCAGATGCCCTTTGAGTTATTTAATCAGCTTCTTCATTAAAGAATCTAGGAACATAAGTTAAAGTGAGCATATAGAACTGATCTATCAACCTCTTGGCCTGTTGATAATAAATTATCAACGCTGGACTAGTGCATTTAAACTGTCCATTTAGCTGATTTATCACTAACTGAGAATCCCCAAAAACTTCAGCAACACTCACTTTCAGATTAAGCAAAATTTCTAATCCTATGATCAACGCTTCATACTCTGCCTGATTATTGGAACATTGTCCCTCATTCAGTCGAAAACCATATTTGGTTTTCAACCTTTGGGGAGATTCAATAACTATGCCTACTCCAGCCATTTGAGCTGTTCTTGATCCATCGAACCATAATTTCCATGGCTTGATCTCAACCACAGTAGCTTCCAACGCTTTTGGTGTCTCAAGCTCATTTGGGTGATCAGCTAGAAAGTTGGCCAATGCCTGGCCTTTTACTGACTTTTGTGGTACATATTCAAGACAAAACTCAATCAAAGACACTATCCATTTCCCAATTTTCCCACTAAGCACTAGCTTCGAAAGCATGTGCTTAATTACATCAGTTTGAGAAATAACATAAGTTACTCTAGGCAACATATAATGCCTGAGTTTCTTGGAAGCATAAAACAAAGCTAAACACAATTTCTCTACTGCAGCATACTTGCATTCGCAGGAGTTTAGGAACCTACTAAGATAATAAACTGCTCTTTCCTTGCCATCCTCATTGTCTTGAGCCAACAGTACTCCTATTGAGTCATGTGTTGCAGCTAAATACAACTTCACTGGCTTTTCTTTGATGGGAGGTGCCAAAACAGGAGGACTGGCTAGATAGCCCTTGATGGCTTCGAAGGCCTCATCAAGCTCTCTGGACCACTTGAATTCTTCCCCTTCCTTCAATTTCAACAAAGAGGAGAAGATCTTAGTTTTCCCTGCAGTGTTAGATATAAACCTTCGAAGGAAATTTAACTGACCAAGAAACCTTTGCAACTCCTTCTTTGTAGAAGGTGGTTTGGCTACAATAATAGCCTTTGCCTTGTTCTTGTCAACTTGTATTCCTCTGTTGTGAACTAAATATCCTAGAAATTTTCCAGCTGACACTCCAAAAGAACACTTTTCTGGATTTAATTTCAACTGATAATGCTTCATTTGTTGAAATGCCTTCTCCAAATGTTTCAAATGATCCTCATTAGAACTTGACTTCACAATGATATCATCTATGTAACATTCAAGAAAACCTCCAACCAAATTATGAAAAATGGCATTCATAGCCCTCTGGTACGTGGCTCCAGCATTTTTCAGTCCAAATGGCATTTTGACCCATTCAAAAATACCAATATTACCAGGGCAAGCAAATGCTGTTTTATGCACATCTTCCTTTGCAATACAAATTTGATTATACCCTGAATGCCCATCCAATATGGATAATATCTTGTGTCCAGCTGAACCGTCCACAAGTGTATCCACATTAGGCATTGGATATTCATCTTTAGGAGTTGCAGTATTTAGGTTTCGAAAGTCAACACAGATCCTGATAGTCCCATTCTTTTTAGGGACTGGAACCACATTGGATAGCCATTCGACATACCTGGCTGTTCTAATAAAACCCGCATCCAGAAGCCTCTGCATCTCCTTTTTAACACCTGCAATAGTTTCTGGACTCATCTTCCTGGTTGGCTGCTTTACAGGTTTAAATTGTGGCTTGATAGGCAATCTATGCTCCACCAATTCCCTGTCCAATCCAGGCAGTTCCTTGTAACTCCATGCAAAGCAATCCTTGTTCGCTTTCAATAGTGCTATTAACCCAGCTTTCACCTCTGGTTCAAGCTGTTTGTTAATGAATACAGGGTTGGGATTTTGTTCATCTCCCAATTTTACCTCCTCCAGAAGGTCTTGTGCTTCAACCTGCTCTGGAGAAACAATCTGGGTTTCCTCCTCATGAGGCTTACCATCCTGCATAACATCTTCCCATATGTTATCTACTTGAATCTTCTGCTCGATCCCCAAAGCAACATACCTCACCAAAGCCAAAGAGTTGGCCTCTTCTTCCACCTCTTCCTTGGACTTACATCCAAGCAGCATCATCTTTTGGGGTGTCTGATTCATAATCAACAGTTTGCTTTAGCTTCGATTTCAGCTCTGCCAATTCTCCCAGTTCCATCTCGTTGGTTGGGTAAGTGGCTGCTTGTAGTAATTCACTCAAAGGAACTACATCTGATTTATACATTTCAGCTTCAGCAAAATTTGCGGTGGCACTAAATGGATGTGGATCAGCTTTGACTCCCTCAACACCCACTTCTTTGCCTTTGTCATACTTAACAATCATTAATTCCTGATGCATGGAAGAAGGGATACATCCATTAACATGAATCCAGTCTCTTCCCAATAAAGCATTATATTTAGCATATGTGTCAACTACAAAGAAGGCAGTATAAGTCTCTATGCCTCCTACTGCCAATCTAATGGAGATAATTCCCCTGGCATGTTGACTTTCCCCAGTAAATCCTGCAATGGATGTGCTAGTTGGGATCAATTTTGCTTTTCCTTTTCCTAGCTTTTTCAAGGTTTGGAAAGGCAAAATGTTCACTGCAGCTCCATTGTCCACTAGGATTCTGTTAAGTGGGACTCCATCGAAATATGCAGT
>BPLS01028811.1:685-17521 GCA_019656275.1 Rhododendron kiyosumense | reverse complement strand
TGTATGTGGTTCGAACAGGAGATGAGAGAGAGGAGGAGGGAGGAGGACGATGAGTCTGTAAAAGGAGGGGATAAGGATAATTTTGTGACGTAGGGCCCAGGAGCATTACGGGGCAGGTAACGCTTGTGCAAATCACGAGACGACGTGTACGCTTTGGAGGACGTATTAATTCACCAAGTTAATTGCTGACTAAGGAGATATATAATGAACACTCTAAACACATACATACATAATATCCAAATTTTCGATGTGGGAGCCAGTCCAATTGACACAGGCCCAAAAACTTCGCTACTAAAGAGTAACCCCATGACAGAGGAGGGTCTACACCAGAGGTCAAACACCCAAACCATAACGAATGTGCGACAATGCGAGACTTGGTTACTTTTGAGACAACGTATACGTTGTTGAATCTAAGAAGTCACAAAAAAAAAAAAAAAAAATTGCTTGATTTTCAGGTGGCTAGTCGTTTTTACTTTTTAGGTTTTGTTTGGTGTAGTCCCAAAAAGTAGAAAATGGTCTTTTTCAATGGGCATTCCGAGAACCTGAAGTTGGTTACTCATCTTTCTTCTACAATAGTGACCAGGGTTTGAATCCCACGACGGTGGAGCTTTGGGGGCCAAGGCTATGAATAGTCTCTGAATCACATGTTCTAACTCTTAACACTCCTCATGTATATAATGTTGACCAAAAAAAAAATATGGCTCAGTCCGCTAAGAATTTTATTTTTTAAATACTTATTTTTATTTTATGAGACAGGTCATTCTTTTACAATATATCATCTTTAATTCAAAAAATAAGTATTTTATTTTCCTCAGCAGAACATGGCCAAAATCAACATTATTAAGTTTTTTTTGGTACTTTAGAATAATAAATCATCATTATTAAGTGCACAAATATAAATACAAAAGTGTCTAAAATCGTCAAATGTGCATGAAACCTGTACATCGGATGATTTCAAGCACACATGTGCTTGGATTTGTGCTCATAGACTTTACCTTTTAATATTTTCTTCTTGTTTAATGAAAAAATTTCTCATCAAACATTGGTAAAAAGAACTTTTTATAAACAGTTGAGTTTTTTTTAAAAACATCCCTCCAACTATCCACCAGATTTTTATTTAGTCCTCAAACTATCAAAATGTTTTATTTAGTCCTCCAACTATCAGCTTGCATTTTATTTAGTCCTTCCGTTAAGTTTCCGTTTGTTTCCGTTAAGTTTCAAACGGGGACACAGTAGGACGGCAGTTTTGTTAAAAAAAAAAAGTTTCCAACCACCGATTTGCAATCCTATGGAGTAGAAACATGATTATGAGAGCCATAGAGACAAAATTTGATTATGTCCTTTTAGAATAATATGATCAGAATAATAAGATCTTCACACTTATTCAAACGGATTAAAATTTGAGCACTTAATTTTTTAACTATATTTTTTAATATATAAACCGTCTCAAAAAATTAAGTACTCAAATTTTAATTCGTTTAGATGGGTGTGAAGATCTTATTATTTTGATCATATTATTCTAAAGAGACACAATCAAATTTTGTCTCTAAGACTCTCATAATCACGTTTCTACTCCATAGGATTGCAAATTGGTGGTTATAAACTTTTTTTTTTTTTTTAACAAAAAGTTCTTTCGAGTTTTTTTTGAAAACATCCCACCAACTATCCACCAGATTTTTACTTAGTTCTCAAACTATCAAAATGTTTTATTTAGTTCTCCAACTATTGGCTTGCATTCTATTTAGTCCTTCCGTTAAGTTTCAAACGGACAAAGTAGGACAGCAACGTTTTGTTAAAAAAAAAAAAGTTTCTAACCACTAATTTGCAATCCTATGGAGTAGAAACGTGATTATGAGAGTCTTAAAGGCAAAATTTGATTGTGTCTCTTTAAAATAATATGATCAAAATAATAAGATCTTCACACCCATCTAAACGAATTAAAATTTGAGTACTTAATTTTTTGAGACGGTTTATATATTAAAAAATATAGTTAAAAATTAAGTGCTCAAATTTTAATCCGTTTGAATAGGTGTGAAGATCTTATTATTCTGATCATATTATTCTAAAGGGACATAATCAAATTTTGTCTCTAAGGCTCTCATAATCACGTTTCTACTCCATAGGATTGCAAATCGGTGGTTGGAAACCTTTTTTTTTTCTAACAAAACTGCCGTCCTACTGTGTCCCCATTTGAAACTTAACGGAAACTTAACGGAAGGACTAAATAAAATGCAAGCCGATAGTTGGAGGACTAAATAAAACATTTTGATAGTTTAAGGACTAAGTAAAAATTTGGTGGATAGTTGGAGGGTTATTTTTAAAAAAAACTCTAAAGGGTTTGTCAAGGGTGCGGGTGCATTTGGTAAAGCGAGAAAACGAGGCATACCTTTACCTGCCATTGAATGGATTGACGGGATTAAAAAAATAAAAAATTGCTAGTGCCAGACATTCTCATATTCATTGTGGGACCCACTGGTAATATGGGATCAATGTCTTATATTTATTGTGAGATGCAAATACACTCGTATTATGTGGGATATATATAAGTGAATATAAATAAGAAATGCGGAGTAGTGCTATGTGTACATATGGTATGTCCATACCATGTACATGTAGATTTGGTGGGCCTACCTCGGGTCCTACAAAAATTATTCGAACTCGATATTGGTAAAGATTTTTTCTGAATTTGTAAGGGCGAAACTGAGCAGTTAAGTAGTTTCACCCCAACAAATTTAGAAAAAATTCTTACCGATATCAGGTTTAGCTAATTTTTTACAAGATTTCATAAAAAAAAATTTAAAAATAATGAACGGTTCAAATCATATTTGTCGGATCCGAGATGGATCCCACAAAATTCATGTGTACATAATATGTACATTCCAATATATAATCATAGCTTTATTGATAAAATGCGTATAGATTCTACAATAAATGTGAGGAATGTATGTCGCACTTGTGTGTGACGGAGAAGTGTTTGTCGTGATAACTACCATCAGTAATTTTTGCTTTAAAGAACTTCTAAGTTAGCAATAAATTTTGGAAAATAATTTTGGCACTCTAAAATTCATCTTTTAGTATGTCTTACTATAGACAGTATAATTTTTATACTAAAATATAAGTTTTGAAGTGTCACCATTAAAAAATAGAATTCCAAAATCATTTTCCTAACTTTTTTCAATTAGTTAAGTTATTTTTATCATCACACGGAAACATGCAATGTTGTGCCCGCCATAGGGACCAAAAAAGTGATCCAAATAAATCACTTATAGGATCTAGATGCATAAAATCACTTCACAAAAAATCACATTTATCGGACATCGATAACCCAATAAGCGAATCAACATTTGACTTAAAAAATGATCGACAAATAAGTTCAACAACACACCCAACAATTTGATTCAATCACTTGGCTATCAATGTCCAATCGACTCGATTTCCCCTAGGTCTATTTTTCGTGTTGAGTTTTAAAAAGTGAATAGTTTAGATCGACAAGTCACCTTATCAGACTCTGAACGAAGTCCAATTGGAGGGTATCTTAGGGGCACAACATTCCCCAAGATTCCTCATCATAGTGGACATGATTAGGCTCTCAAACGTGTAGTTGGAAAGTTGTGAACCGTCGAATGGTGTTTTTAACGGTCGAGATTTTAAAAAAAAAAAAAACTTTTTCGGGAAAAAATTTAACTTTTCCCCGAAAAAATTTGGACCGTTGGATGTAAAGATAAACGGCTAAGATTGGATTGCATGAACTCTCTGCAATCCAACTGCAAGGAGTCCGCCTCCTTGATTTTGGCTACAGCTATTGACAAACAAATCAACTTTGCGCCGTTCAAAAAAAACAAATCAACTTTGCTCCTTTCAGCAATTTAGTTGCCACAAACAGTGAAACAGAAGGTTGTGTCGTTGGAGGAAAAGATTACAATAATTTTTCTCTGACTCATTCTCCCTTCCCAACAATGCAATTTTTTGAGAATCTCTAATTTTCCAATATGTAATCCAGACTCTTTGGCATCATTCTGGGAGGAAATGTCAATAGAAGCCTTCCGATCGATTCCTCTGTATTGATACAAAAAATAATCTTGTATTACATAATGAAGGAGCATTAGAAATAAGTATCCCTGCCAATATAGAACAATTTCAATGTCTCGAATTGTAGTTCTGAAGAACATATAAATGCATTTTCTCATTTCCGCGCACTCGTATTCGATGGACCTGAACTCTGAGAAAATTTCATTAGCCCTTGTCTGAAAGCCCCAAGATTTACCCCATTTCTGACCAAGATGCTGGTCACGCCCATTTTTGATACCTGCACAATAGCCGTCAGACTATAAGGTTTCACACCACAAAAAGTCCTGTCAAGTCGAAGCAATTATCAGGTTGAAGATATTCTCAAGTGATGTGTGTGCGAAGTTTTACCGCTTCAATGTTGCGGTCCTCGTCATCAAAAAAGAGCATTGAGTTATATGGAACCCCAGTCCTCCTATTAATTCTTTGGAAGTGCTCTGTCTTGTGTGTCCAACTCGAAAAGATCTCCTGTGTATCATGCATAACAAACACCAATAAGTCATTTTCCATTATGATGAACTACTTGTAGCTGATGAACTTTCCTGCAACCATTGTAGCTGATGAACTTTCCAGCAAACATCATCCACCCGAAACATTGTTCTCTTCAAAATTACTTAGTTGGGCAGTTTCAGTATTAAAAGATCGATCAAACAAAAACCGGAACATTCGCAATGATTCACCTGGGCCACAAACATCGATCTTATGTCCAATTTGTCGAGAAAGGCCTTCGCTATATCTACAGTTGGTGATCTAGATGCAATAGCAACATCAATTCCCTTGTCCTTCAGTGCATATAAGATGCCTTTCGCATGGGGGTACAGTGATGGCATTTCACGCTTGGAGCGGCATTCACTAACAAATAAGCAGAACTTGCATTAGCAATTCAATATTCTGGACATTGACTAGAGAAACGTAATAAGCTTAACGTAACTAAAAATGAAATGTGAAACTTACCCCCATATTGTTAGTGGTGTGATATAACAAAATAAGCTTCTGTATTTATTCATTCCTTAAGATCCTTAACATTGAAAAGATGTGCTATAACACCCTTTTAGGTGATAGATGCCATTTGCTTACAAATAAGCAGGCAACTGCAGTAACATTAAATATTCTAGACATTGGCTGGAGAAACGTAGTAAGCACAACACAGCTGAAAATGCAAGGTGGAAACATTTTCATCATTGTTCGTGATGTGTAAAATAACCAACCAAGCTAGAATAGTTACTCCATAATATCCTTACCATGTCAGAGTCATGCTTGTACAATAATCCTTTAAAAGGCCTTCGATGATTATAGTTTTCCCCTTTTCTCCAATTAAAATTGGTTAAAAACGCAATGGCCAGGTATATAGCTCAATATCATTAGTCGCCAGGCAGTACGGGTAAGTACTTTTTTGTAAAGCGAATCCACTTAAAGGGCCAAGCTTTTGGGTAAATAAAACTCGTGTTAATCTAGTCAAACAATCGTGACCACATCTGTTGAATAATGTTGGAAAAATGACAAATTTCAAGCATTACTTTAAGTAAGCAATATTCTGCATGTGCATGCTTCATATTGTAGAAATAGAAAGTGTGGCAAACCCCAACCTTCCTTTATAGTTTACCAAGATAGGTTTAGCTTTCATGCATCCTTTGACAGAGGCAGGTATTATATTTTCCAGAGCAAATGCTTTGGAATCCCAAGCCTTGATCAGGGGAAAAAAAGATCAAATCCATCATCCGACTATTATTCTGGTATTCATGAAGACCAGATGTAACAGGATGTTGATGCAAATGGAAATTTTTTTTTGGAGCACATGATCGAATAAGGTTTTGTTACTATTTTGCTAGCAGCTTGGTCTCAATCCGAGTAACCTTCATATGCCCAATTCCAATTAAGAAAGGCATCAACTTTCAGATTCACTATTACAATGGCAGTTAATTGTTGTTGGGCAATGCTACTTGAGGTAGGTTCCAGCATGCATCACAACAAAAAGCGTAACTATGGTTCTGACTTAGATTAGATTCTCAAACCCTTTTCTTTTTTTCCTTTTGAGTAACCAAAAGACCCACCAATTAGTTTGATCCATGAAACTCAAATTGCATAAAAAAAAATCAACATAAATAACATAATGAATCCACGAGAGGGTCACAAAGGAAAAAAAATACAAAAACCAGAGCTGTCTCCTAAATAGACTAGCATTTACGCTGTCTGTCTTAAAGACTACGTCCACGAGCGAAAGCAGAGAACATAATGAGCTGGGAAAATCATAACGTACACAAAACCTAGAGGCCACAATCAAGGACGGAACCAGGATTCTACCCTAGCAGTGGCGAAATGTATACTAAAAAAATCTAGTAGTGGCGAAACTATATAAATTGAGCATAATTTTTTTTTTTACACATAATAATTGCATTTTCTAAATTCTTGTCGCGGCGGTCACCGCCACTAGACCCCCTGATCCCATCCTTGGCCACAACACCATTTTTCATATGAAAACCTTCTAAACTTTGATTCAACTGAAAAGAATTCCCACATATAGTGAAGGGATTGGCCTCAAACCTCGCGTGTGGATGGACAACGGGCCACGAGTATGATCCAGGTTGAATTCGAGACAGCAATCACAACAACAGGCATAGCGGCCAAAAAAACGTTTTCCAATTCATAGTTTGTTCTAATGCTCTAGGAACTATTCTTCTTCGACAATTCACTATTTCCAATTGCTTATTTTTCCGTGTTTAAATTCCTTTGTCATGAACATTATCGTTCCATTCCAAGGAAAACAAATAATCAGGTACTGCTGGAAAAAAAGAAAACAAACCCTAGAATGAAACAAAAACCGGAACAGACCGAAGCAAGGAATTGAAGACGTGGAAGAAGATAGCTGATGCCTGATGGGTAATTCCATGGAGCTGAGAAGTGAAATTGAATAGATGAAGTGATTGTAAGCAATAATTGAAGTTATTACCAGTAGAAAGGCCAGAGAGTGTAGTCGAGATCGAAGACGACCAAACGAGGCAACACTTGAAACAAACCCATAATCTCCAGCGCCTCGTTCTTCACCTTCTCGTCGCCCATCTCAGACTCTCTCTCTCGCTCTCTCTCTATCTCTCTCTCTCTCCCGAAGACAACGAAGATTATTGGAGCATAGTACAAGAGTAGAATTCAACCACGTCATTCTCTTTTCCTTTGACAAATTATACGGAGAGAAAATTAAAGCGAAAAAAGCCGAAATGTCCTTCTAAGAGATGGGATTGATAATGAGTATGTTTATTTGGGATAGGATTAGATGATAAAATTATTAATATCATGTTTATTTGAGATGGGATTAGAAGATGAGATTGGATTGATAAAAGAAATTGGTAATGAAAAGGGATTGATAATGAGAAGGGGTTAGATTCGGATTACGAATATCAAGTCCCACGGTGTATTACTAATACCCAAGGGCGGAGCCAGGATTTTCATCCAGTGGGGTCGAAAATTGAACTATGTATGATTCAGAGTGCAAGAACGACGTTTTGAGAATTTTTGTGGGTAGAAATTCTATTTTGACTCCTCTTTTTCCTAAGTACAAAACCCTTATATATGGGTTGGGGCGAAAATGAATTTTAAAGGTGGGTCAAATGAGTAAAAATTGGGTAAAAATTATATCAATCTCTAACAAAATTTGGGAGGCAGCGGGGTCGGCCGCCCCCCCTTGTCCCTTGCTCCCTCCGCCCCTGCTAATACCCCTAATGGAGCTCAATATTACTCCCAACGAAGTAATAATCCAGTTATCAGACAAGGGTTTGGGAAGCCCTTGGGATTGGTAGTCCAATCCCAAGGCAAAATCCGGTTATCAAACAGGGCTTTTATGTTAACCTGATCTCTGTAATTTGAATTAGCTCGATTTATACTTTGTAATTTTCATTTTATTCCAACTTGATCCAATTGCTAACTGTCGTTACACTCCGTTAACCCCAAACAGGAATGGGCCCCTTTTTCTATGGTTAAAACCGTAATTTGTCATTCTCCTCTTACTCGAATACACCTCTGAAACAAGTCAAGGACAATGAAGAGGACAAAAGCACACCACTCCCCGAGCGGTGCACCTCCCTATATCCCGTCTCTTTCATCTTTGGGTCAAAACACATAGCTTCATTGTTCCATTTTTCATTTTTTTTCACGGCTTCTATTCTCCATTTGTCGCATCTAGAATTTTACCTTTGACCAAAACGTGTCTCATTCGCCTTCGGAAGGAAGGAGTGAGAGGGATTAGGGCCTGAATAAGTGATCCAATTCCTATGGATTGCGACGTGGTTATTGAAAAGAAATAAAAAATGAGGACTTTTATGTTCTATAAAAGGGTTCGGATATTTTTTTAAAATGTTTGAATTTTAGAAAATGAAGTGGGTTTTATTTTTAAAATGGACCAAACTTTCATCAAGCTGCCTACACATCTCTGGGTAAAGGAGAATCTAGTCCGATTGTGGTTCGGGACACAAAATGGATTTAGAAAAAAATTTAGAGCCTCCACCAGGTATAGAGTTTAGGTGTGTCTGGTCAACTCTTAAATATCAAAAGAATAGTTCAAATATTTAGAAAAAAGAACACGGGTTAGAGAACTCGATATTTAGAAAAGATTGATTCGATTTTGCTTTTTAGAAAAAAGGCTTTAGATCTACGAGGTTAGAGAAGAAAGGGTTCGGTAATTTACTAGAAAAGGGATCCATTTGTGTCTGGGGTTAACGGAGGCTAACGGCAGTTAGTAATTAGACCAAGTTGGAACAAAATGAAACTACAGAGTATAAATCGAGTCAATTCAAATTGCAAGGACCAAATTGACACAAATACTAAACTATAAGGACCATTTCAATTTTTTCCCCAAATTAAAAATGGAGAATTGATTTTTGCATTCTTCAAATTAATAACCACACCAAAATCAATTTTTATATGGAATTAATTTGGCACACCCTTTTGAAAGTGCAATTATCAATTTGGGGATGACCAAAATCGCTCCCCTAAAAATAATCATGTTATGATTAATAGTGAAATCCATGAAAGTTTTCCCAAAAATGTTTGGAAACATAAATCAGGACTTGTTCCATTAAGTGTTTTTGGCGCTTTTTCTTATTTTAACCTTATTTAAATTTTATTGGTGTTTGTTGATTTCGCTCCTAACTTTTGTGAATTATTGATTTAAAGAGAGAAATTGGAAAAGTAAAATTTTGTTACTTTTCCCCAAATATTCTCATAAATATCCCAGAAACTCCAAGTTGGTTTTTTAGATTTTGGGGCTTTATCTTGGATATTTTAAAAAATATGTGGGTAAAAGTCATAGGCCTGGTTCATTTCTCATCTTTACTTTGTTGTAATTTTGTTTTCCAATCATTACCATTTATTTTTCTCCAATCACTATCCTATTTCTCTAATTATTAATTTAATTTCTCTCTATCTCTCTCCACTTATTACCTCTCTTTCCAATCATTATCCTATTTCTCTCTTCACCAACTAACAAAACTAAAATACCCAAAGTTACCAACGAACAATGCCATAATTTTTTACTTTTTTTGATTTCTCTTGACGAGAAGAATCAATAATCCACAAAAGTTATGCGCAAAACTAACAAATGCAATTTTTTTAATAAGACAAAACAAAAAAAAAACCCCAAAAAAACTTAGTGGAACAGGTAGTGGTTCCAAGTGACTTGAATGTTCGAGTATCACAAATCAAAGTGAATCTCTACCATTAATTTTACTTTCAGTGACATTTTCGGAGAACTCTTCATGATCCATAGAATTATTGTTGATTGTTTAGTTTGAAAAAAACCCAAAAATAATCAAATAGAAGTATTAAACACGTTAAAAAGAATGAGTTTCTCTTGTATCATTTGGTTAACAAAAAGAGAAGAGAAATTAACACCATAAAAGATTGTGCATGATGAAATCTTACAACCTAATTTTTGCAATCCACTTTCTTATACATTCTGAAATTTATATTTAAATTGTAAAATTACACATTATATAGTTTTTAATTTTTTAAGTACATAAAATTCAAGTTTTTGAGTGATTTCATAAAAAAGTAAAGCCCAAATAAATTCTTAAAGGCCTTACAGTTTAATAAATTTTCTTTTCTCTTTTCTTTCTTTTTTCAAAAACTTCAAACATAGTGTAAAGTACATAAATATTAATTCAAATGAGTGATGTAATTAAATTATTTTGGAAGAGCTTTATGGAAGGTGAGAGAGTGAGTTCCAAAGTTAGAGATAGAAGCTTGATTTTTTGTTTATATTTTGGTAAAAACTTTTTTTTTGTTAATTTGTTTTGAAAAAGATATATAGTAAATAAATAAACAAAAGATATGCTTCAAATAAAAAACTTTGAAAAATAAAAACACCAGTGTATGTTAACTTTCTTAATTGAAGTTTTCTTTAACTTTGGATCGTATTGCTTATTTTTGCTAATTTCTTTCATCAAATTGAATTGAAAACATAAACAAATTTGACACAAGTTTACATAATTAGAAAAATAATACAAATCAATAAAAACTTTTATCATTAACTAGCAAGAATTCAATAGAAAAATATTAATGTTTTGCCAAAAAAACAAACGAAAAAATTCAATTTCAATTTAAAGACACTAACGACTTGTTTTGGAATTTGAAGAAAATAAAGGAAATGAAAATAAATGAAAAGAAGAGAAAAGTTTGAAAAAAATGTGGATGAAAATTTAGTGTATTTGATTTTTTATTTTGTTACCCCCTTTGTCCCAATTTGCTTGTTCTTTTCGAATAGTCGTGCTACCCAAAAAATTATCTATATCTCACAATCTATAGTGTTTTATATAATTTTGAAAACATCATATTATAAAACTAATTGAAATCTATCAAATAAGATTCATATCGAATATAAAAAGTATTACAAATTAAAAGATATAAATAATTTTTTGAGAGATCCCAAATGTTGGTGTGAGTTGTCAATCAAGGGACAAAATCAGTGGGATAGCAACAAATCAGTAAGATTATAGAAATAATCATAATTGTAAAGATCATTCATGATTATAGCCATAAAATTTGTATAGCCAAGAATAGGATTGTTACTCCCTATATATATGGGGACAATATCTCTGTAAATCATTCATTGAGAAAGAAATAAAATTGACATGGTATCAGAGCAACACGATCTCTAGTTCTCTATTCATGTCGATCCCTACTCATAGCCTACTTCTATCATTACCATCCCATATGGGAGACACTGAAACTTCGACGAAGTTCGATGACTCTCTTACTGACCCTAATACACTACTCTCTAAATTATTCACCACTAAGATGGCCGAGGTTCTGTCTAAAGCCCAGGACCTGACCGTGATCTCTGAACCTGTTGCTGTCTCTATTGGCATCAAGTTAGATGGTTCTAACTATGCTTTATGGTCCCAAGTTGTCGAGATGTACATCTCCGGCAAAGACAAGTTGGGCTACATCAATGGTGAGTTACCCCAGTCCTCGTTACCTAACGTGCCTCACCAAGAGCCTCCACGGACTCCAGGTAAATATCAATCCCCTCCATCTCCCACCATCTCTGACTGACCCATCCTTCTGCAAATGGCACACTGACAACGCCATTGTCAAAGGCTAGTTGATCAACTCCATGGATCCGGCGTTGATTGGCAACTTCATTCGATTTCCCACGGCCAAACTGGTCTGGGATTCTGTGGCTACCACCTACTTTGATGTTGGTGATACTTCTTAAGTCTATGATCTCCGGTGCCGTGTCTCCCGTCTCCGCCAAGTGGGTGGCTCTCTTGAAAAATACTACATCGACTTGCAAGGCCTCGGGTGCAAGACTGATTTTCGACGCCCTAATCCGATGGAATGCCCTTCTGATATTCAACGCTATAATAACCTCATCCAAGAAGAACGGGTGTACGTATTCTTGGATGGTCTTGACGACAAGCTGGACAATATTCGCAGCGATGTGTTGCAGATGCACCCATTTCCCACTGTGGAGCAAGCGTATGCCCATGTCCATAGGGAGCCCTTCGTCGAGCCGTGAAGAGCGTCAGTGACCATGAATATCCTCCTGGGGTAGTGCTTGCTTCGTGAGGCCTCAAACTTGGACCATCAGGTTCCTCTGGATCGGTCTCTCAGCATATTGGGAAATCTTCCACCAAGACCCGTACCCCATTCGATGGTCTCAAATGCTCTCATTGCCACAATACGAAGCACACACGTGAAAACTGCTTCCAGTTGCATGGGTATCCCGATTGGTGGCATGAACTCCAAGCCCAAAAAAAACGAGACGCCACTGGTGCAGTTGAAGGCACAGGAAAGGCTGCTGTGGTGGCAGCCGAACCTCATATCTCTCTCATCCTGCCTTCTTCTATGGATCTAGGTAACCTCTATCATACGTTACTTAGTCACCGTCAAGATATGGACAGGAGCAATTGGCTTCTCAACTCCGGGGCCACGAATCATATGACCTTTGATCCTACGGATTTCTCTTGTCACTCATCTCTAAGGCGTACCAGTATTGCTAATGCTAATGGCGTGGTCTCACCTGTCACAAGGGCAGGATCTGTGACCCTATCAACCTCTCTTTATTTATCCAATACTCTACTTGTTCCCTCGTTACCCCACAAGTTATTATCTGTTAACCAGATTACTACTGATCTAAACTGTGTGGTGCTAATGTTTTCCAATTTTTGTCTTATTCAGGATATTCTCACCAATGAGATAATTGGGCGTGGTACTAAGAGGGGGGGGGATTATACTACATGGAAGATTTCAGTTCGGGTCATGTGCATCATGTGTCTTCTTCACCTGGTTTCAAAACTCAACAGATTTGGTTGTGGCATCATCGTTTGGGACATTTGTCATTTGGGTACTTACGGCATGTGTTTTTGGATTTATTTTCTAAGGTAAAGGCTTTTGAATTTCACTGTGATATTTGTATTTTAGCCAAAAGCCACTGTTTTCCTTATCCATTAAGCATGAATAAAAGTGATACGCCTTTTGCTTTAATTCATTCTGATGTATGGGGACCCTCTCCTTTATCTATTGTTTTTGGTATACGTTGGTTTGTGTTATTTGTTGACGACTGCACCCGAATGACCTGGCTATATTTGTTGAAACATAAGGACGAAGTGTTTAATGTCTTTCAATCATTTCATGCTATGGTTAAGACCTAGTTCTCCGCTTAGATTCGAATTCTCCGCTCAGACAATGGTGGTGAATATGTTAATCACCATGTTCATTCCTATTTCCAACAACAAGGTCTTGTCCACCAGACCACATGTTTCGGGACCCCTCAACAAAGTGGGGTCGCTGAACGGAAGAATTGGCAGATTCTTGAGACTGCCTGGGCCCTCTTTCTAGGCCCTCATGTCCCCACATGCCATTGGCCCGATGCGGTAACTACTGGTGTACATTTAATCAAAAGTTTTAGATCTTAAAACTCCACTACAATGCTTATCAGCCTTGGTCTTTCTACCTTCAGTCCTCATGCTCCCTCCTCGCATATTTGGGTGTGTGGCGTATGTGCACCTTCCTAAAATCCAATGCACCAAACTCGATCCATGTGCTCTTCGATGCCTTTTCTTGGGATATGCTGCACATCAAAAAGGCTACCTGTGCTATGATCCTACTACCAAGCGTACCTATGTGACTATGGATGTCACCTTTCTGGAGTCTGAACTATTCTATTCGTCTTCAGCACCCACTTCTTCTCTTCAAGGGGAGACAATAGATGAAGAGTTGAATTGACTGAGCTTTGATTGGCTTGAAATCAGAATGACACACCAATAATTGGCGAGGAATCAAGGGATACATCTTTAGGGCCAGACATACCCTTTGAATCTAGAGGGCCTTCGGGAACTGAGACCACACCATCAAGAGAAGAACCAGAATCCCCCCATCTTTCAGTACCTGTAGACCCATCTCTTGTGAATATTCCTGAGCTAAGCAATTTCACCACCACCTCCTTTTATAAGTAATATGAATACTCCTGTTGGATATACTCTACCTTTTAGGCATAATCGTGGAAATCCACCAAATAGATACTCTCCGGACATTGAGGAAAGAAGGTCGAGGTATCCAATTGCCAATTATGTTTCCCTCGAAAAGCTCTCTGAACCTCTCAAGACATTTGCACGTAAGCTTTCTGCATGTCATATTCCCACTACAGTCTAGGAAGCATTAGTGAATTCCAAATGGACTCAGGCAATAGAGGATGAAATGGAGGCACTACTACGAATCAAACATGGATCTTAGTTCCACTACCCAAAGGGAAGAGAACAGTCCGATGCAAATGGGTTTTCTCAGTTAAACACAAGGCAGATGAAACTATAGAACGATATAAGCCAAGGCTAGTCGCAAAGGGATATACTCAAACATATGGCGTAGATTATCAAGAAACCTTTTCACCGGTGGCCTAGTTAAATACAGTCAAGGTCATGCGGCTTTGTTTGGTTTAGATTTTAGAAAGTTATTTTTGAGAGTTGGAATGGTAATGAGTGGAAAGAGATAGAGAGAAAGATTTATTGAAAACTGTGTCGAGAGTTAAAAGTTACTCTCAGAGTGTTAAACCAAATGGAGTGGTTATCTCTCGCAGCAAACTTGGACTGGCCGTTACATCAGTTTGATGTGAAGAACGCATTTTTCCATGGCGACCTTGAAGAAGAAGTCTACATGGATACTCCTTCAGGCTACACCACTTCTGTAATAACTCTGAATTTTATGAAATAAAAAGTTATTTTATTTATTCGAGTTATTTATTTTAATTGCTGAAATTTCGTAAATTCTTGAATATTGCTATAATTGCACTTTGGTCCCTGAAGTTTCAATTCTTTCGCTTTAGTCCTACTTAGCAAGTCTAGTTAGCATCTAACTACCTTGTTGGAGTAACTAAACCGAAAAGTTCCCTAGACTTGGCAAAATGACCGTTTTGCCCCTCGTTGGAACTTTTGAACCTTTTGGACCCTAGACTTTATATTTTGATATTCTTTTTCTTTTAATCAATTTGGATTATTCCTTTGACCATTGGACAATAATGGTTAGGGGGATTATTATCCATTGGGTAATAGAATCCCAATTGTTTATATTAAAGAGCAAAATTACTTTATAGTACTTTAAATTACTATATTATTTTCTTTGGCCTAATAACTATTGTCCATTGGATAATAGATGTTAGGGGGAGTTTTAACCATTGGATAATGGGGTTAATCTTCCTAAGTGCCATTAGACCATTTAATTAATTACTTTCCTTAATTTGGGGAAAATACTATTTACTTTATTCAAAAAGTAAATAGTGACCAAAGTACCCTTTAATTATATTTTAATGGGGTTTTTACTACTTTTATATATACATATATATGTGTATATATGTATTGTACATAGGAGGAGTATTATAATGCCTATTGTACCCTAGTATTTATTAGTTGGTGGGAGTAAATCTTAGACTTTATTTGCCTTGGATATTCAAAGTACCAAAGAACCTTTGTTTATTGGGATTTTTCTTACATTGTATGACACATATACTTGCATATATATATATATAACCTTGCAAAGAGGAGAGAGAGAGAGAGAGAGAAGCCGAGAGAGAGAGAGAGAGAGAGAAGCCGAGAGAGAGAGAAGGGAGAGAGGAGAGAGAGGAAGGAGAGAGAAATGGAAGATTTGATGTTGGACTTGGTGATTTTTGACATGTACTTCAAATCCAAGCAAAATTTACTTCTTTCAATTCAAATCCTTACACTTTGTACTCCCATATATTCACCTAGCAAGCTTCCTAACCCTTGGATGGTGTACAACTCTCATCTCAACCCTCCAATTGGATGCAAATCTTTCCAAGGTACACCATAGCCTTGCAAGCTAGGATTTCTCTTTGATTTTCCTTGGATATTTCCATTTTAATTGGAATTTTCCTAACCTTTGGATTGTGTACCAATCTCATCTCATCCTTTCATCTTGATTCAAGAATCCAACTTAGTACTAACTAGCCATGCAAGCCTAAGATTTTTCCTTGATTCATGCTTCAAAGTTGGATTTGTTTTTGATTTAAAATTGGGGAATGGAGGAGAGAGAGAGGGCCGGCCTTGGAGGAGAGAGAGGGAACCCTTGGCCTATAAATAGAGAGCCATTCTCACTTGAAATCTCACACCTCAAAGCAATTGCTCCTCCTTCTCTCTAGAAATTCCAATTTCTTAGTCTTTTGTTCAAAGTTTCCTTTGTGTGAGTGAGTTCTTGAGTGAAACCCCCGAGCCACTTCCAAAACCACCCGACGGCTCCTAAAGTAGAGTAGTAGTAGTTAGTTAGGTTGTTTCTAGGGAAAGTTTCCAAAACTTTTCCCTTTCGAAGCAAACGGAGGCCGTTACGCTGCCGAAATCACCCCGACGATCAAAAGCCACCGCCAAGAAGAACGGTAGTTGTCCTTACCTATCTAGTAGTGATTCCTATCTAATTTGTAGTAATCTTGACTAATTTTCAAAAGCTTACTTTGATTTGCAAAGAAATTGTAATCTTACTTTAAAAGTGACTTGTTTGTTGTTTGAAAAGTAGAAATACTTGTTTGTGTTATTTTTTGGTATCAAAGCATGCTAAGTGGTTTAAATGTTCTTACTTTACCATTTCAAAGTTGGAATAATGTTTATGGTATGTAAAAGTCTCACACGCGGAAGTCTCACATGCATACGTGACACGAAAACCAAGAAAGTAGACATATGGCACCTAGGGTGTATTTTAAAGTGTTGTTGTGTTTTCCCGGTTGGAAAATATCTTCGAAACTACGTAATGACTATTTCAAGAGTATTACGTAAGTGTGTG
>BPLS01028810.1:0-13993 GCA_019656275.1 Rhododendron kiyosumense | reverse complement strand
TATTGGATTCTAGGTCACACTTTACACATTTTATTCCTCTCTCTCTCTTGCATGGGCCTCAGGGGACGATTGGGCCGATGGTACAGCTCAAGTGCATTAGGCCCAGGCAAGCCCTAGTAAAATGGGTAACCCGCGATGTAAGGTCCACTGTTTAGCCGTGCTCAGACCACTACAAAGTGTTTTCAAAGACTATTTGTGTTGTGTTGCATGTCCGTGTCAGTGCTACTTTGATTAAAACATAGTGGAAAACTAGTAATAGCTTGAAGTGAATAAAATGAGTATGGTACTTCCTCGAAATACAGGACAGGACATGATAACCACTAACATGCAGTTATCTCACTTTTTACATGAAACAAGCATTAATAAACGTCCCATGGAGGGGAAAACCATGTTACAATTCCTTTTACATGGCGCCTTCATAGTGCTCCAATCCCTTCCTTCCGACGAGTTATTTTCCTATCGTTCACCATGTCCACCGCAGGAGCCAATCTATCACATGGACAAAAAACCACCTAGAGTATTTTGTTTCCTCAAAAAGAGCTGCATTAGCGTCATTTTAGCAGCATCCTTTATCAAGTATACGCTCTTTCCTTGACTTCAATTGAAGAAAGGAATTATGGTGAATCATTTGCCCTTCAGATGATCAATTGTCAGCCATTGCAAAGGATATAATCCCGTACAATTGACAAACTGTTGCAGCACCAATATAGTTGATCACGAAGAAAGTGAATTTTAACAAATATTAAAGCTTCAAACACAACTCTGAACCAATTTCAAGGGAGAAAGAAATCCAAACACTTTGCTTGTCAACTATACCAGGGGAAATATAGTTAGATGTATAAGCATGAAGCTTCAATGTATATAAATTATAAACAAGTATCATATATACATCATCTACAGTTTTAACCCAAAATATTTGAAGTAATACACATTTGCCCCCAAAAAATTAGAAAAATTGCACCGTGCCGGCCTCCGGGAGCGTCGGTGCTTCATCAACCCTTTAAAACAAACTGCCTCCAGGGTTCACATGCATCGAAGGACTCCGAATGCAGTTGTCTGAAAGTTGTGTTTGCAAACTTTTTGTTTCCCTTTTTTGGGTTAAAAAAAAGGACTACAAAACAAGTCCAGTTTTTTAAGGGCTTCCAAAACCAACTAAACAGAAATTTTCAAGCAAAAAACCAAAAAAAAACATATTCAGAATCCAAAATTCAGACCAATTTCTGACCAAAAGAACACAATCAATGAACCAATGGACCAATAAAAGGTTTAGATGAAGTAGGCCACAATACCTTCCATCAACGATAGCGTCAAAAGTGAAAGACACCAGATGGCAACCTGGGTTCTCCTCGTCCGCTTCAACCCTTATGCTATCCTTATGAACATTCACGTAATTCCTAACCTTCTTAGCACTCTGATGATCCACGTACGGCGGGGGCGGCGGCGGTTGCGGCAGAGGATAAAAACCCTGATTGCCGTAATTCAGATAGTAATTGTACTGACCCGCCATGGGTGCGGGGTAATTGTGGGCGTTGAAGTTAGGGTTTTGAGGGTAGGGGAAAGGGGCGGGCATCATTAGGTTTGGGTTTCGAGGCGGCGCAGGGTAAGGGGCGTTGGCCGCGAAGGCGTAGCTTGGCGGCAGGGGCCGCGGCGTCGGTGGCTGTGGCTGTGGCGGCGGCAGCGGCCGATGGGATTGATGGTGACTGCGGCTGTGGGTGTGGGGTCTTCTTCTGGAGCTCCATGAATGGCCCATTTTCTATAGAGAGAGAGAGAGAGAAGGAGAAGAAACACGTTGCCGATTAGGGCGTCTTGTGTTTGTCTTGAAACTCTCTTCTTTTTTTTCCTTTTTCTTTTTTCTTTTTAGGAATTTTGTTAAATTCTTGATAAATTTTTAAATTATTTATTTATAATAAAGTACTCCAAATAAGGATTAAGATTTTCAAAAATCGTTAGGGACAAAAAACTTGAAATAGAACAATTTGAATGTCTTTTGGGTACTTCTCCACCTTCGATCTGTTTTTTATTTTTTTAATTCTTTTCATCAAGACGAATCATTAACTTTAAGTATTTTGACAAAATCTATATAAAAAAAAAATCATTACACGCAAAAATATATCAAAGGATGTTTAGTTTAGTAATCAAACCATTTTTTGCCAAAAAAAAAAAACCCCATCTTTTGCCTAGTAGTATTATTTATGATAACAAATTTTTGTTTTCTCGGTAGTTTCATTCGTCTTAATCAAAATACTATTCCAATAAAAATAAAAAGTTTATTTATGATAACTAAAACATAGTAAAACTCATCATTTTACTTTTAAAATTTTCCAGTCAAATATTTTTTAAATTAATAATTCTTCCAAAAAGGTAAACTTATAAGAGCATCCGCATTGTAATAAGCAAATGAGTTTGGATAATCAAACTTAATAATAATACTCAAAAAAATACCTCATATTGTAATAAGCAAAGTTACAAGTCTTTTAGCAAATAACTAAATTTCACTCATTCCATAATCAAACTTAACAACTTTTACCAATAATCAAAACTCAATAATTAAACTAAAAACTCAATAATTCAAAAACACCCCACATTGGAATCATCTTATTGAGACGAATAATTTGGTGTGGTCAAGTGCGTGATTAGAACTCATTTGCGATTAGACATATGTGCATTGTGTACTGTGGGGATTTGTTTTGTTAGGGATGCAAAAATAACCAATGTGGAGGTAGAAGTTGTTAAGTCTGATTATGAATTAAATGGATAATCAAATACTGATGAGGCACATTTTGATTATTGGTTTTAATTATTCCCATTACGGATGCTCTAAGTCACCCCAACACAATTTATTTTGCATGAGAAAATGATGTGTCAATATTATTGTCTAGAAGCCCAGAATAAGTCACAGTTAGGTTTTGAGATTTTGGTTGGGTCAAAAAATGAGACATCGTCAATTAGGCATTTCTTTACTTGCCCCGTTGGTAATATTTTAATAGTTCTTGAAAATTTTATAATCTTGAGAAGTGAAAGTATACAGCACTAGTACGTTTTCCCTTTGCTTAGCAACTAAGAAAACATAGTAATTGACTTTTTACAGGTTGATTAGCACCTAACTTCTTCATTTCCCTGTGTCTTCAAACTCCGGAATTGACATTTGTAAAACTTGAAATATGGTCATAAGTGGCGAGCAGCCAAATCAGGAGGGATTGGGGTGCTCTAGTGTACCCCCGTACTACACTAGAGATACATCATTTCTTTCTTTTAGCCCGTATCTTGAACTAGAATAGGATTTAAAATGATATTATTAGCACCTCGGTTGATCTCAAACATAAGGTCTTCAATCTTTTAACCCACATCTTTTTTGTGGGTTTTTTTCGTTTTAAATTGTTGCTAATTGTCTAGTGATGGTTAGGGCTACAAACAATTTGGTCAAGACTTTATGTCTTTATCAAGCCTATCTTGTTAGATTTTGTTGATGTAATTAATGCAATATTACCAATATGTAGCTGTCACAAAAGTTTGTAGGTTAGTTTTTAGAGCATCTCGAGACTTGCTAAATCTGAAATGACTAATAGGTAATTTGGCTAGCCTCATCCCTCTAAAATAGGCCTTCAGTAGCTTCAAGTAATGCTCGCGAGTTTGGATATAGAATAGCTACAGTGCCTCGCCACCTTTACCGAGGTATTTCGGATTAATCAACCAATATTATACTCTCCCCGTCACATTTTGTTTGTCCACTTTTTAAATTTTTTTCCAAACTAGTAGTTGTCCATTTTGTAAAATTTTCTTTACAAAGAAGTCTTCTTAAAAACACAGTTTTACCCTTCTTTCTTGATTTGGAATAACAATTATACTTATACTCCCTCCATCTCGGTTTGTTTGTCCCCTTTTTGACTTTTTGAGAGCGTTTGACCCCTCAAAGAATTAGCTATAATTTTCAATTCGTAATGTTTTTAATATGCAATATAGATCTTATTTGATAGATTTCAATTAGTTTTATTATACAAAATCTTCAAAATAAATAAAAAATATTATAAAATGTAAGATATAAGTATATTTTTGAAAGACACGGTTTTCGACAATAAGACAAACAAACCGAGACGGAGGGAGTATAATTTAAAGTTTGGCATTCGTGGAAAGTCAACATTTTAAGAGTGCAATGATTATGTTTCATCATTAAACTGAATTTGAATATGTATAATTGGCTTCAAAGTTGTTGATCCAAATTGAATTTGGGTCCCTGGGTGCAAAGGCTTCCTGCCCCCTCTCTCAGCTGGAAAACCCTTAGTTTCGAAACTTGGCTTCACAGTTCTTGATCCATGATGTTGCTTCTACTTTGCTTCCCAGCTTGGAGCCTTGCTTGCACTTTTTTTTTTGTAAATTTTCATCACGCACACAAAATCAATACATGTACGTGTTTTCTAGAGAAAAAATTGCATCATGATGGTTTTCCGTTACTCAAATTAGACTAAATTAAATTCAGCACTTAAAATTGAATCAATTAAGTAATAAGTGATTCAGTAGGTTTGATAATAACATTTTACATTATTTAACAAATTAAGTGCTATTTAAAATGTAAGTTAAAAAGTTGAAAAAAATTTAGTATCTTTTTTTTTTTTTGAAAGAGTCATTCATTCAAGCCCATCGGGCAAAAGATTTCAGAACAAATATAGGAAAGAACCAAAGCAACCTAGACGTCGATCTCAGGTACCTACTGCCGAAGCAGGCCCCGCGATAACGCCGGTACATAAGAACCAATCTTGGTCTAGATTAACAGAGGATCAAAGAGATCCACAGCTCAAACCCATAAACAATAAAGTATCGCTGAAATTTAAAGGCAAAACAACAATAAATCAACTAAAAAACTAACAGGTATCCTGGACAACCTGCCTCTTTCAGCCGAAATTGTTGCGCAGCCACACAAACACCACCGGACCACCACCAACCCTAACAACACCACCACTGAAACCCACCAACCCTAAAAACAGATAATCAAACACACAAAGACCACTAACACCGGACCATTCCTCAAAAGGCGCCGAGTTATTTGCCCACCACCATCACCCACCAAATCTGGATCATCTAGACTGGTACAGAATCGGACGGGGGAGACCCGTCGGTAGAAGAGAAAAAGGAAAACATAAGAAAAAAAAAAACGGGAAAAAACCCCAAACACCAACCGCACACCTTATGAAGCTCACCGCCGAACCAGGGACACTAGATCTGGAGACGAAGGAAGAGGAACGGGACAGAGGAGTCACCATTCGCCGGCGGAGCCGGCCTGAGGAACTCTCGCCGTCCTAGCGAACCGTCGCCTGCAACCTGGAGGCCAAGGAGAAACCGACGCAGAGATAGGAGAGGCGAGGAGGAGGGGGGGGAGAGGAGGCGGCGGCCTCCCCCCCCAAATGGCAGCCTAAGAAGGGGTTTTACTGGAGAGGGGTTTTTTTTCCCTAGAGAGAGAGAGTCTCGAAAAGAGGAAGTGCACGAATTTAAAATTTAGTATCTTTAAGCTACTTAATTTTAGCTGAATTTTTGTACTTGCATTTAATCAATATACCACCATCACTTTGCCACCACCAACACCACTCCACCACCACCATCACTCCCACCACCACTCCGCCACCGCCACTACACCACCACCACCACTCCTCCACCACCATTACGCCGCCACCACTCCCCTATCACTCCATCACCACCACCACCATTACCACACTACCACCACCACTACCACACCGTCGCCACCGCCACCGCCACCACCACAATGCCACCATTGCACAACTATCACTCCATCGACACCACTCACTGTCACCATTACACCATCACTCCACCGCCACTCACTGCCACCGCTCCACCACCACCATTACACCATTATCGCCATCACTCTACCGCCGCCGCCGCCACTCCATCACCACTAACACACTACCACCACCACCACCACAATCACCATTCCATCATTATTATAAGTACATTGAGACTAATTAAGAGAGAATTATAACTGAAATTAAATTATTATTATTTTAATTCAGTACTTAATATGTTTACCAAACAGTTTTTCAGCTTAAAAAATTCAGCTTTCAGTACTTAATTTTTCAGCATTCAGCTTTATAAAACAGGCCCACCCACAAATTGTCAAATTAATTGCTTTTCCCTTCTGTATACTTTTTAATATACGAATAAACCCACAAATTATATGCTTTTCCCTTAAACGCATAAGGAAAAAGTATTTGGGGGCACATTCGTGTATTTATATTATTTCCCTGTATGTGTATACTTATTCATATATACTAGTGAATGCTTCTTAACTCAAAAGTGAATAGAATTAGAGAAAATAGAAAAGTAATAGATGACAATAGGTACCTCATTTTGTTAAATTTCAAGTGAGCCTGTCCACGTTAGA
Organism: Rhododendron kiyosumense; assembly: GCA_019656275.1. NCBI lineage: Eukaryota > Viridiplantae > Streptophyta > Magnoliopsida > Ericales > Ericaceae > Rhododendron > Rhododendron kiyosumense. The sequence continues at coordinate 7,605 of BPLS01028810.1, read as the reverse complement.
GCACAATCAAAGTCCAAGAAAAATCAATAAAAACACATGCGCGCCCCTACACGTTTTATAGGCACAACACAAACAATGATGCCAAAAGCCCCAAATTACCTTGGCAGAGAGGAGAGTCAAGTAACCCATTGCAGCTATATCAACTACAACTTCACGGCAACCATCAATAAAGTAACATCTTCATATCATCAAATTGTTGGGCTAACACATTCATATCTCTTTGAGGCATTGTTGGTGTTGAGTACTCTCTGCAACTCTCTGCAAGTGGGCGGTGGAGCCCCGATGATTAATTGAGGATCGTGCGTGAAAATTGACATAGACATCTGAGTTATCAAAAAGGAAGCACATGAAAGAAAAATGAAAATGTTCTTTTTTTTACTCCTATTAACAAATAACATCTTGGACTACCAAAAAACTTCAAGTCCTAACCCTTGAATCCTTAAGGATTGACCGAAACCGACAATGGGTCAAAATTATAATCAGAACCCCAACTATATTTGTAACGTCCCAATTCGGATCGTTACAATATTGATCATAATTTAGCGAATCAAAATCTGACCGACAACCGGTCTCACAAATTCCTAATCCCGCAATTAACTCATAATAAGTAGTAAAGACTTCATTGTGGATAAGCAAGATTTGTATTAACAAAGAACTGAAAGACATGTACAATTATGCTTACGCATGTCATACACCAAGCCATACACATTTAGGAATGTAAAAATCAATATCATCGCAAACCAAACCACAAATTCAATTAACACTAATATTGTCATGACCATAGAAAAGCTCCAAAAACAGTATCGCGGATTTCATGATTGCCCATGTCTAAAGCACGACACAATACGCCAATAAAAAAAAAAAAAGCCACGACAAAACATTTTTTATTACAACTTTAAAAAAAATTATCCATGGAGAGAAACAGTGTATGTGAATGCTACTCCGTTTTAAGGAAACAACATAATTATCAACTTTAAAAAACAAATAATGTTTTCTTTTAGTGTATGAATAAAATAAGGTTTGTTTTCTTTTTGAATGTAGAAAAATCAACCTAAAAGGAAATTATTGAGTTGGATGTTGGAAAATTAAATAGGGAAACATTGTTAAGGAAACAACGTAAAAACAATCAATTGAAAGGATTTACCGGTCATAAGGTTAGGGGAGTTTACATTAGGAAGTATTCTCTCGATCGGATAGCTACAACTAACATGAAAAATTGATCGGACGGTTGTAGAGGGTGCTGGGTTTATATGTATAGACAAAAATCATTCTATTTTATAATATAGATATAGATTATAGATGTATATATGTGTGTATTGGTATTAAAGTGTTTGTGCAAAGAAACAATGTTTTAAAAAAGTAGAGAACAAATAGATCGGAGAGATTACATAAAAAATTCCTAGGCAAAATAGGGAAAAAAAATTACACTTTTTGAATAACAACTGCCATACATGCCCTTGTTGCAATTTATGGTTTCGTTTCATTAAAAAGAACAAAAAAACAAGAGTAAATTACCGTAAACCCCCCTCAACTAACCTGAATTTTCACTTAACCCCCTCCGACTACAAAATCCTACAGTGTGCACCCTTTAACTATCCAGAATTGACACTTAACACCCTTTTGTTAGGTCTCCGTAGGAAAAATACACCGACGGCCGTCTCCGGCCACCGGGCGGCCGATCCGAGCCGTCCAAAAATTTTAAAAAAAAAAACCGAGTGGGCTAGTGCGGGAATCAACGGCATCCGACATGCTTAGGTGCTCGATCCAAACACCCCAAGAATTTAAATGGGGTGTTTAGATCGAGCACCTACGCATGTCGGATGCCATTGATTCCTGCGTTAGCCCACTCGGTTTTTTTTTTAAAATTTTTTGGACGGCTCGGATCGGCCGCCCGGTGGCCGGAGACGGCCGTCGGTGCATTTTTCCTACGGAGACCTAACAAAAGGGTGTTAAGTGTCAATTCTGGATAGTTAAAGGGTGCACGCTGTTGGGTTTTGTAGTCAGAGGGGGTTAAGTGAAAATTCAAGTTAGTTGAGGGGGGTTTACTGTAATTTACTCAAAAAACAAAGCAACATCGGGCAAATATATCAAGTAAACCTATGGGTACAAAAGTGTGATGTACGCAAAATATATGGATCATTTGTGTGGGCCTACCTCAAGTTTTATCCAAGGAGTAATTTTTAGTACTAGCTATAACTTCTATTCAAAAACTTAGCTCAATTCAATTCAATGCAATACAGTTAAGTTATGATTTATTTATTCAACTTTTTATTCAGAATTCTAACATATGAGTTTTGAATAAAAAGTGAATATAGTCAAGCAGTTAATTGTATTCGACTGAGTTATTTTCAAAAAAAAACTCTAGTGTTTAACAATTCTTTTCTGTTAGATGAAAGATTTTGTTTTTCGCAATGATTCAAATCGTTCAATAATTTTTTAAAAACCTAAATGGGATTGTGAAAAATCGGCTCAATTCGATATGTACATATGCTTAATCCAATATTCTTTTTTTTTTCAAGAATCCAAAATCGGAATAAAAAATGAAAGATTAGATCGAGCACTACACATATCAAATTAAACTTGATTTTTCTTTGCTCATCTAATTTATTTTAAAATTATTAAACGACTAAAATCATCCGCGCAGAAACCAGATGAGCTCACGCGAGACCCGAGTGAGCCCAGCGTGATCATCAGTAGCCATCATCATCGGTGGCCTTCCGAGTTTGAAATCGGCTGGCATAAAACCTCCGTGCTTTTTCTGTACGCGTAAGTATGCACCCCTAGATGGACAGTCTCCTGATAATCTCTCTCTCAGCGTAACAAAAGACGAGCGGCTCCTATCCTCCTCCTTTCCGGCGACTTCTCCAGGTTTCTCTCTCTCTCTCTCTCTCTCTCTCTCTCTCTCTCTCTCTCGGCGGTCTCGCCATTAGAAATCGAATAACCGAATGTAATATCTGAGCAATTCAGTTTTTCAAGCAAGATGCAAGCCACGAAGTCCGGTTATACAATATCATTGGATCATCACTGGACTATTTGTCCCCTTAATGTTTTAAGGATTCTGGTTACAGCTTTAGGGATTGGATTTGGATTATGTTTGACCCAGGTGTCAAAATTAGCTGATCTCCCATCGAGTATGGGCTCATGGGTAAATCAATTGAATTGTTCAATCTTCTTTTATTTCATACGAGTATGATACTATGGAGTTGTTTTTGCAATTAGAGTATGTCAGTATGCTGCATAGCGGGTGTACATCCTGTTAGAAAACAAACATTGAAGAAATTTGTGCACGTATGTGCAATTTCAACTACAAAATACAGTAGTTGGTGCAGCCCTTATGAATGTTGGGTGCATATTTGATTGTCATAGCCAGACCATGGGTGTCCAAATCAACCACATGACACAGATAGTCAGCGAAACAAGCTTTCTGAGTTCTTTGCCCAATCCTCTTGTCGTCGAACTTTCAAGGTTCCCACCAACATGACTAGAGAATTGTCTTTTCATTGAAGTTTAGAATCATATCCTATATCTCTCTAGCAGTCCCCTATGAGATGGAGTTGGTACCTGAATTTTCATCTTGGTTACACTTACCATATTCATTGACCTAGTTGTCCATGGATAAAATTATCACTTGTGGTAATGTGCACAGAAATTGAATTGGGTCTTTAGGTCTGCCCTCTCTATTGCCATTTGACTTTGATTTGAGGGCATGGTTTCGCAGCAAAACAGGTATAAGGGGGGCCATTGTTTCAGTGGTATTCGGAGAGCAGCCACTTTTTGCATAACTACATATTGCCAAAGGTTAGGTCTATCTCCAATCTTTCCCCGCCCATACCCCCAATAATTGGGGACTAAATGGGTTTTGTTGTTGTTGTTGTTGTAGAGTACTATTCTTATGTACTTGATTAGAAAAAAGCTTAACACAGAAGGTGACTTGTGGACCAAATCCCCCTCCATGGAAAATAGGGGCTTGATGATCCACCAAGGCAGCGTAAAAAGGTTTCTCTAAAAATGCCACAAAGGCATCCTCTCCCCAGTCCCACACCAATTTATGAATCCCTGAATTTATCCAAGAAGGCTCATCAATTTATCAATCTCCTACTCTTTCTTTGGAGCAATATATGTCCCAGCCACGTGGTTTTAAATCACGGTCGCTGGTAACGGGTATCGGGAGTATCAGTCAATGTGTAACGGGAATTAGAGACCACAATCGTAAATTTTTTTAAAGCACTAGCAAATGATAAAAAAACATTAATACACATGTTCTAACCTTATTTTTGAAAAAATTGATGCTGTGTTTAGATGAGTTTTTGAGAAATTTTTATGAGAGTAATGATTGGAAGTATGGGTAATGAGTGGGAAGAGATAGAGAGAAAAATGAGAATAATGATTGGAGATAAGGGTAATGAGTGGAGAGTAATAATTGGAAGTAGGGGTAGTGTTTTTTGAGTTGGAAATTTTTTTTCAAATCTTGATCCAAATAAGGCATGAATGTTTTTAGAAATATATGACCAATATTTGACTTTTAGAAGTAGTATTGTAAGTAAGATTGGATCAAAAATCGCATTTGGAGGCAATAAATGCTGAAATTTTCGTAGGGGATGGATTTTCACTATCTAACAAACTAGGATTGGTACTATGATGGATGATTTATACAATAAGAAAGAGAATACTAATGTCAGTTGTTACATTAATCCAAATTTCATAATAATAGTACCGTGGTACGCAATTACACATGCATACTACAATGACACAAGTGCTACCATACCACACTAATTACTAGCACTCTTACATGGGAATATGCCAATAATATTACATTACTACCTCACAAGTACACAACCATCCATTTATCTTCATAAAAAAATTTAAATTCTAACACAATGTTGGTATTTGATACTAAGACTAAAAATAGAATTTTCTCAATTTTATTTTTCTAATTTTATTATTAGGCATTGTATTTTTTAATTTTATTTTAATTTTTTCAATTCTAGTAACAGATAGCTAAGACTGATATTAGTTATTTCCCCCCACACACCCTAAACCAATGTTATATAGGTACACACCTAATTAGTATACAATACACACACAATAAATTTTCGGATAGTGCTTAAATTTTGGCATAACAAAACCATTTACAGTATAACCAAAACCATTAAATGGCATAATATGTTATGCCATTGTGTGGATTAGGGACATAATCTTATTATTATTATTATTATTATATTAGGTCATAACATTTTTTCAAAAATGGCATAACAAACCACTCGAAAGCATAACACTACCACTCGAAGGCATAACAAAAAACTTTTGATCGACATAACCGGTGTGACATGGTGTCCCCTTTTGGCGGGTAGACACCATAGCATTTCCCTAAATTTTCCAGTACATCTCGATTCCCGTTATATACTCTAAAGACTTCAGTGCCGAGCGGGTATATCCTACGTGGTACCCGCTCGGCGCATCCGAGCCATCCGATACACTTTTGGACGGCTCAGATTGAAACCCTCTCTCTCTTCTCATCCTAATACTTTTTCTCTCATTTTTCTCTCTCCAAATCTGAGCCGTTCAAATATGTAATGGACGGTCCGGATGCTCGAGCGGACCCCACGTGGTACCCGCTCGGTACTGAAATTTTTTCCCCAAAGACAGAACACAGAAGTCACAGAACAAAACTCATCGTTCTCATCCACGAAGAGAAAACCCAGTTGACAGAAAACCCTAACTACCACAACCTCAATCCAACCATTCAAACCCCAAATAAACTCTAATCCTTCACTAAAAACCCTAAATCACAGCCTATACATACCAAATCAAATACGTAGAAGAGAGAAAAAAACATATCGAGGAGCCCAAATCGAAGTTCAAATCGAAGAAGAATGTGAAGGTGAAGCCGAAATCGAAGTTGAAGGTGAAATTGCAGCCTTCTTCTCCCTTATTTTTGCCTAGATCAAAGGTATTTGGTAACACCCAGTTTCTTCTCCCTACATCTCTGTTTTTTGACTTTTTTTTTCTCTTTCTCCTCTTTATTCTCTTTCTTGTTAGAAATAATTGAAGTATGGTAGTTTGTAAGCCACACAATGTTACAGTTGATTCACATGGAGTCAGGAAAAAGGAGAAAAAAGAGGGCAGGGTGAAATTCTGTTACACCCTACACCGCGATTCCCGTTGCATAACGGCCGTTAAACCTGTGAATTCCCGTAACACCGTATAACGTTGTCGTAACCGTACTGGACCTCCCAAATACCGTTTTTTTAAAGCCATACTCCTAGGCTTTGTAGAAGTAGAATCTATTGAATTGGGCAATGAAATGCCTGGTTTTTGTTTTGGTGTCAAAGCTAGTGCTTGGTTGTAGACTTGTGGGATTCTTTAACATTTTAGCTCCAGTTTCATTTGGTTTGGATATCCAACCTTTTTGGCTTGAATTTGCTAGACTTGGAAGACAATTAGACTCAGTTGCAAGTGAAGAAGACTTCAGTCGTCTGATTAGCTACGAATAAATAATGGTAATGCTTTGTAAGAATAAGAATTCACTTGTATGAAATGAAAGAGTTTCACGGGAATTGTTGATGTAAGACGCTTTTAGGACAGTCAGAATATTGCCGCCTACAATAAGAATCGTGGTATTTTGGGTGGGGAAATAAGATTATTATTTGGATAAGTGCACTTAGAAGAAGAAAGGAAGAATGAGAAGGAGAAGAGTGTGCGCGAAGGAGAAAGAGAGATAAAAGGTGCTTCACCCTCGCAAGGGTCAGGCGGTTTATGCAAGGAAGGACCGCAGCCCAAACCCCAATTACAATGGCCTTAGCCTTGTAAAACTCAATTCATTAATCAACTCTGTCTTGGAAAGAAAGATTACATCCATACTTATAGGTTAAACAATGGCCTTTCGAAATCCTAGAAGTCTAAGCGACATGAACCTGAAGTCTAAGCAACATGAACCTAATTAATGAACACATTAACAAGACAATGAATGAACCTAAATATAGATGCATACATCGAACCTACTAACAATTAAATGCAAAGAACTAAATTGTGTTCAATGCATACATTGAACACTGTTACATGTGTTTAATGCACTAGATGAATATTAATGCAAGCACTAAATTCATGATGACCCTTTAACTACCTTTTAACTACCAAACTACCATGGATGACCATGATCTACAATCCTTGTACAAACCATGCAACTCTTGATTAGAGTCTCTGCAACTACCAAAATACCCCCATCTAGCAATTTATTATTTTTTGTTGTCCTCATCAATTGTCTATGGTCAGATATCATTGAGAAACAAGTAGGAAGAAGTGTTATCGAACGATTTCCTACAAGGATTGCATTTTTTTAGAGAGAGTTCTTGAGAACATTTCTCACGCGTAATGGTTCTCGTCTCCATCATTGTGTTTTCTTTCGACAGTTCCTCTTGTTCTTAGTTTTCATAAACCCAATAAAGATGATACTTACTAGAAAATAAACCCATTAAAGATGATGAATACCTTGAAAGAACCAAAATGGAAGAGCTTATTTGTCAGGTTAACTTCTGTTAATCACAATCAACATGAAATCTGTCATTGATTTTCTTTTGACAGTTCTCTCTCTCTCTCTCTCTCTCT
>BPLS01028809.1:13328-27011 GCA_019656275.1 Rhododendron kiyosumense | reverse complement strand
TTAAATCATCAAATGTTATTATTATTTATGTTGAAAATCGAGGGCGTAACAACTTGGTATCAGAGCATAGGTTTAGAATACCTAGAGACCGTGGGAGACTTAGTCTCATGGGTTAAAAAAAAAAAATCATCATTTGCATAGTGCTGCAAGACATGTATGTGCTTGCATGATTGATGTGTGTTCACCAGTGTGGCATTGCATTTATGTCTGTATGGATCGGTGAAATACTGTGGACTCATGGGAGTTTTGGCTTCATTGTAGTGGTCGTGATTGCAACTATTGGTATTGCTAACATTACCATTTGTTGTCTTGCTTTTAAATCTTATTTGGTAAGGTGTTATTCATTTGTGATGTTAGATAGTGTGGACTTAGAAACCATGATGGAAGTAGTGATCTTGCGTGGTGGCGACGCCTATGTGTGGACGATGATATTCGTTAGTAAATTATACAAGTGTTAGAATAGTAAGAACTCAGGAGATAAGCGTTAGATGAGTTGTTATCTGAATTGTGTAGATTATGTACTAAGTTTGTCGTGTATGGAGTAAATTTTGTGAGATACGAGTTGTGTTGAGTATGGAAACGAGGAGAGTAACGTATATGTTGAGAGTTGAGTTAGAAAACGTCTAGTGGTGTTTAGAAAGGTGATGACTTATTGAGGTAACATTTGTGGTCGGTCATACTGTGGTTGGTTGTTATTGTGATAGTTATGGAGGTAGTGATTGTGAGCATAGGTAAATCAAGCTGAGCCCATATAGTGAACTATACGTAGCTAAGGTTGACTTAGGAAAGTGAGGGTATAGGTAGGGTGTTAGGATACAGTCTGTGTCTTTTGGACACCCATGCGACTACCGGTAAGATCCAGTTGGAAGAGGCGCTTGATCACCGCTCCTTCTAGATGGAAGTCTTGGAAAGTCAATTGGACAATGGGTTATACTTAGGGGTTAGAACTATAGGCCCGAGATAGGTGACTGTACATAGGAATTTTGTAGCAAAGGAGAAGTGTTATGGTGGTGTTGTTGTCATTGCTGTGGTGATTGTTGTGGCGGTATCAATATGACAGGTTGGTCGGAAAACAAGGATAGTATTGCTGGGTGTGAGAGATAATAAGATTTAAGGACAATTGTATCGATTTGAATGTCGCTGAGGTATGATGATGTCGGCATGACCACTTAGTAGAGAGAAAAGAGATTTAAGAACTGTGAAAATTTGTGGTGAGTGAGACCGTTAAGAGTTATATGTGTGAGTGAATTTGGTTCTTAAGAGATGGGGTAGTAGAAGTCTTAGAATGTAGCAAGGAGTATAGACATGTTGTGTTTAAAACCCCCGAGTCTTGTTGGTATTTAGAAAGAAGTCTGTCAATTTGTTTGTATTTATATTGGTGTTTAAAATTTTAGTATTGAGATAATCAATAGTAGTGGAAGTTCATTAGTTCAGTTATTGCACACATTGTGCAGGTATGTGGGTGATGAAATGTTGTGTGATTGTAATGTTGATAGAGAAATGATTAATATTGATGCTGTGTATTTGTTATATGATATTTAAGATTGTGGAAATGGGAAACATGTGGCTTGAGTAGACTAATTGACGAGAATATTCAAGATTGATGGTGAATAGAAAATGTGAAAGGTATTATGAGGTTGAAAGGATTGAGATTATTATTGAACTTTCTAGAGCCATGAATTGTGAATTGATGAACACATCGTGGATACGTGGTAAGTATGTTGGGTACTGAGTGAAACTGATAATGCATGGGTATGTTTGATATTGTGTAAGCTATTAAATTGTATGGTTGGTTTATTGAGATATCTCGTGTGTGACACGTGTTGCTATTTGGCTTAAACGTACATATTGACTTGTTATGTAGTCTTAATGCGTGAAATTTGCTTTTAGTATACAATGCAGAATACACAACGAAGTGTATGTGGGTATTTGCTATGAGAAATTATTCTTGCGTAGTTGGAATTTGGTGAATGTTTTTTTTTTTTGTAACGACAGTATTATGCGGGGAATTAGGTTTAAGGAAAAGTAGTGAATTTGAAAGTGTACATGAATGGTTTCAATATTGTGGTTCGTGTTGAGTTACGTAGAAGGGACACATTACTATAGGAGAGAATTTGGGTTTCTAGGACCGAAGTTGTTAGTGATAGTGAGTGAGATGAGAAACGCGGAAGAGTATTAGAACCTTGGTTGTTTTTAAATGTTAGAAGTAAAAAAAAAAAAAAAGTTTGAAGTTTGAGCAGAATTCATAAGAAAGAGTTATGTGGGTAAATAGAGGTGGGAGTTGGAGATCGTGGTTAGCGGTTGGTTTTATGTGTACTTAGTATCGGTGTCTTTCCTTAGTAATATCAATAGAATTAGATCGATTGTGAGACGTGTTTACTCTTGGATTTAAAAAGGATGTCAATAGCCTTGAGACGTAAGAAGTTTAATTATGGCGAGACGGTGTTAAACTAAGCAGGGGGTGATGATCGTTGTGAAGTCAAATTGTTGGATATTGGGTTCTTTGGTTTTATTACCGTAGAGATTTTCGGATTTTTTTTAGATTGATAATTGGTGGCATTGATTGGGAAAGGAGAACGTGAAATCCAAAGTTTGAAGAATGATAGGGTATAAGTTGTTGAATCCTAGAGTGAGTGATAGAATTTGAGTGGTTGTGAAGGTTGGAATTTCGTGAGAATGATTGGAGGTTAATGTAATTCTTGAGGAGAAACCAATGAGCATTCTAGGCATACGAGATTGACTGTTGAGTGATAGGACCACATCGTTAGCGAGGGCGTGAGATTATGTATTGCGATTGGTGACTTGGTTGTCCTGTGCTTAGCAAATTTCGGGGACGAAATTTCTTTAAGGAGGATAGGATGTAGAGACCCGTATTTTCGGAGATCGTTTAAAGGTTTTATTAATATTAGAATATGGAATAAATGAGGAATTTTTTTGAATTATTTGATTTGGGATCAATGTGGCAAGGTTGTTTATAGAGGAGTGCATGTGTAATTTGTGATTATGTGAGTATATATATATGTGTGGGTGTGTATGTAGGGGAGAGAATTCCCCAATTCTCTCTCTGTCATCTCCCGATCTCTCTCTCGGCTCCCTTGCTCTCTCACCCAAAATTTCACCAAAACTCCACCAAGATCCACCTCCATTCCACCCCTCAACCGTAGTCTTGTGCTTGAATTTCGTGGGTCTCGCTCGGAGGAAGAGTATTCGGATGATTTCGAAGTTTGGAGAGCTAGGGCTTGCTCAAATCGCGTGGGTTTCAATCCTTGACTTGAGTTAGGGATTTCTTACTCTCGTTATGAGTTTATATGATGATTATGTGCCTAAATCGTGCTTTAGTTGGTTGAAATTTGAGTTTGTGATCGTTCTTAGTTTTTCTGCAAAATCGCCTGCTGCTGCATTGGTACCAATACCTACTTTTTGAGGTATTGGTACCTTGATTCTAATTGCTTACTAGATTCGTTTGGTATCAATACCTAATTTTTGAAGTACCAATACCTATACCTACTTTTTGAGGTATTGGTACCTTGATTCGGATTGCTCACTGGATTGATTTTGTCCCAATACCTACTTTTTGAGGTATTGGTACCATTGTCTCAGAAAATTGTTCTTGAACTTTATTGATCATTCGTCGATTGTATTGGCTCCCGATCACTTATAACACTCTCCAATCGCACTCTAATCATCCCTAAGCTTGATTACTCGGGTTCCAATGATTCGATGATCGTTCCAATCCCTTCGATACTTGATAAATGTAATCTTAATACCGTTGTAAATGGAAAATGTACCGTGAGGTTGTTTGGGTGTACTGTAGGCTATGTGAGACATTGTGGAAAGTATAATTGATAGATGTAAGCTTTGTCTAGTGATCCGAATGGTAGCAGAGTAATGCGTGTCCGCATGATTCACGTATCTTTCAAACTCCTTTGGCGCTCGTTCCGTGAGAATTAAGTATTGGTACTAGCGGGTAGCATGCCGTTGAGTTGTGATGGGTTGGTGCGATACGTGGGGTAGTGTGATGTACGTAAGAGAATGGTGTAAACTTATCTACTTGTTGATGTTATGCCATGATTGATTGTTTCGGAATGCTTTGAAACTGTATTGACCCATCGATATGTGGAAATAACGAGGTCGTATGACATGTTGTGTGAATGATATAGATTGGTTATATTTTGAGCATGAGGTCATATTAAGGATTGTAAAATGGGAAACAAGAAGTAGAATGATACCATAAATATGAAGAAAGCCACGGATCCATCGAATGGTGCGATACCGGAATATTCCTAATGGATGCACGGGGTCCCAAATGCCCGGACAAGAACGAAATGTTCCTAATGGATGCACAGGTTCCCAAATGCCCGGACAAGAACGAAATGTTCCTAACGGATGCACGGGGTCCCAAATGCCCGGACAAAATCAAAATGTTCCTAATGGATGCACGGGGTCCCAAATGCTCGGACAAGAATGAAATGTTCCTAATGGATGTATGGGGTCCCAAATGCCCGGACGGAAATGAAAGGTTTCTAGTGGACTCAAAGGGTCCCAAGGCCCGAAATTGTTTTGAAAGGGAAAATGGCTAATGCTTGAGAAATACAAGACGGGTCGATTGGGTACTTAAGGATAATTTAATGGTAGGTTCGTATTGTTTTGTTGGGAGATATATTCATTGTCATTAGCACCTTTAGGTTCGTGTACATATTTATTGTTACTTTCATATTACTATTAGTGCGTGATCATCTTATATACTTATAGTTTGGGGCAGAATGGGTATTCATACGAGAGTCTAAATCTTTCAATCGCATAGCGATGGACAAGTGACGGTTGAGGACAAGTGGTGGTTTAGTTAGGATGTTTCAAGTTGGTTCCTACCTCTAGTTGGTGTGTGAGTTATTGAGGATACTTTATAAAATCCTGATTCCCCTCCTTTGTTGTAAAGCGCTCACTCATGATGAAAGACCTATATCTCTTCTCGAATTCTATTTCATTCATTCACTCTGGATCCATAATTCATTGCATTTTCATATAATTTGTGTATAGAATTTCCTACTGGGCTAGTGTAGCTCAACCTATCATTTTCAGGTACATTGCAGGTCATTGTCATGGAATGCTTGGAGTGCATGCTGCTGTTACCGATTAAAGTTATTTTTTTTGAGAATACTTGTGTATCTTTGTAAACTAAACTACATGACATTGTATTTTCTATTGTGGAACTCTGCAATTTATTGGGCAAATTTGTGTAATTGGGGACTGAATTACCCTTTTGGGTTATTAATTGAATCTCCGGTGAGAATTTTAAATCATCAAATGTTATTATTATTTATGTTGAAAATCGAAGGCGTGACATTAGTCTTCAGAAATCTATCAAAAGTATTGCCTTTGTCCAATGTCAGAGACCTTGATGCAGTTGCCGGGCCCACTTGGGCCTGATGCCCTGCAAATAATCCCATAAAAGTCTGAAAGGCCTGAACAGTAGCTACCGGGCCAACAAAACCTGTGGGTGCACCAGAATTTCCAATAATTTCTGTAATTGGATCAGTTGCATTCGTAGAGGGGTCGGCTAAATTAGCATCATTTTCTGTTCCAACTGCATCATCAAAAATTTCAGCCTCTGCACTACCTCGGCCACGGCCTATTGGGTTGGCACGACCACGACCACATGCTAAAGGAGTGGCCTGACTACGGCCGCGAATTGTAGGAGTGGCCCGACCTCGGCCACCAACTGCAGGACCCTCATTTATCGACCTAGTATTACGACGTGGACGAACCATTCCCTAACCTTGAAAACATAATACTATAGTTAATAAGCTCAATGCGAGATTAGACAAACAGAAGATGGACTCACAAGCCTATGGGACTCCGGGGATCTGGATCACTTCTAAGACATGATGATATGCCAAATGCAAATATAAAAATCGAAACTTTAGCTCTGATACCACTTTTGCCACGCCCCAAATCTGGGAGCATGACCGGCCATGTACCATGTAGCAACCATGGTACACGAAGCCTAATTAAAAATATTTTTAGCAACTTAAAACAAATAAAGAAAAATTGGATATTTTATTACAATAAATGTGCAACCTGAAACCAATATTTTTCCATAGCAAATGACACGATATCTCATATTTTCCAATCCCAAATTTCACAATGAACTGCCAATAAATAAAAGTGCGGAAGCTAATAAATAAAAGTTAAAATGCAGACGCCCTAGAGGTCCAAACACAAAGTCCCGACAATGCCGCAGAGTCCACTACAATGCTCCATGAACTAACCTGAAAAAAATATGGAATAAATCCGTCAGCTGACGAGCTCAGTGAGTAGTTAAGCATGCTAAGGGTGATAATACAAAATGGCATACTTTTGAACGAATGATAATGAGGGTTTCAAGAAGTGGTTTCAAATTAATAAGCGAGATAGACGATTCAACGAATACTAACAGCAAACCAAATACTGAACAAAATGATCAACAGCTCAACAAAGAGTATCCACCAGTTGAATAACAGATAAATGAATAATATGAACAATCATCGAATCACCAAAATAATTATACCAATCAATGAGTCGAATAATATCTGAACGATGAACAATGATAACAGAAGTATAAACCGGAGTGGGAACCATCATATCTTCCAATTACCAAGTACCAAATATCAATTGCCAAATATTTTCTCAGGGCTTAGCCCGTTGGATCCAACACCGTACTTAGAGTCACCACCGGATGCGCCTGAGACCTTTTCCCTAAGCCAATCCGGAATAGGGTCACAGGGTATTCCAGAATTCGTTTCCCTATCCGTTGAGCACTAGAGTCACAGGGTATTTCACAAGTCTTTTCCCTAGTGGCCAAAGTCACCACGATATTTCACGGGTCTTTCCCTTGGACTTTAATAAATATAAACATAATCCATGGTCCCAAACACATAAGAACAACGGCGAACTAGAGGCACCTGCACCAGAATTATTCCCCATGCCGTTGCAGAGTCAAATTAACAATATGGAGTCAACGAATTGACGACAATAAAAATGAGAGCAATCAATCAATCACATATAATCAAATAACCTTGTATGCCAAAGGGTATGTCAATCGTCAATAAATATGAGGCACGAATCAAAATATCAATTATCGGATTGCAACGAATATCGGATTGTCAATGATAGATTGGCTCAAGAGGATTTCAAAAGAAGGGATCACATGCTTAACCACTCACCTTAAGTCTGAAAGAATGGAACCAATTGCGATGTTGATAACAATCCACTAGTCTGTATTGCAAACAGAAGAAACAAATAAATCTACAAGTGTTCGAATGATCCACTGTACTGTAACTTGTTAATGCCTAAACTTATACGACTACTAGTAATTAATTCTTAAACCTAAAACCAATTGCCATCAACCAATTATACTCCAACACCAGAAACTTAATTTGCAATTGAATACCACCATTACCTCTTACCTTCACACACGGCATGCACACACAGCACCACCTGCATGCAGACATCTCTCTCTCTCTCTCTCTCCACCCCACCTATTCACTTCTCAAACAACAAAACCCACATTCTATTATATATATGATCATAAAAGCCTAAAGGGTAAGTTACATAATATAATATCTAAGAGAAATTAATTAGAGACTTACCTAAAAGTCACAACTCCGGTGAAAGCCTTCCCACGCCGTCGCTCTATCTACTGCCGCATCTGTCTCTCGCTCTCGGTAATGAGAAAAGAAATAACAATCCTACTTCTCAAAGGTTTCCTCACCATAATAAACTGCCCATGTTCAAACTTAAAACTTATCTTGTCTAATTACTCAATCAACCCAACATTATTCTTTATGTCAACTAATCACTCGTGGGGACCCATTACCAATTTAACCAAACTTAGGATTTAATCGATACGTGTAATTGATGCAAAGAAAAATAAGCCGCCCAACATTTTTTTTTTTAGCAAGAAGTTTGAAAAGAAAAATGAAAGATTTAATGATTTGCATCAAAAATATATATATATTTTTTTAACTGAAAAAGTAGGACGTTATAGTAGTGGAGTGGGGAATTTGAATTTGCTATTCCGAAGAATTCGGTATGATTGGAAAATTCAACAACTGGAGGATTTACAACAAAGACTTCATGCAGTGACTTTGGATCATTCTAAAAGCAATTTGTTGAAGTGGAGGTGGACCTCTGATGGTTGTTTCTCGGTGAAATTAGTGTACAATAAATGGGAACAGTCCGAAAATGCAAGAAATCTGGTATTGGAAACAATCTGGAAAAATCTCAGCCCTCCTAAGGTGGAGATTTTTGCATGGATGGCCCTTCAGGATAGAGTGGCTACTAGATCTGTGCTTCAAAGTAGAAACTTGATCCTTGAAGGCAATTCAGCATTTTGCCCGTTGTGTTCTATGCATTTGGAGACACCCCAACACCTCTTTTTACATTGTAAATTCTCATGGGATATTTGGTCTTTGATCCTGGATTGGTGGCATGTGAGATGGGTGTGTCCTCAATCTCTGGATGCTCTCTTTACTTGGTGGTTTGACAATAGATTTAGAAATTTGGAGAATCATTTGTGGGAAACAACATTTTTTGCTACAATTTGGTCATTGTGGTTGGCGAGGAATGACTATGTGTTCAATAATGCTTCGACAGGAGTAGGGCAAGTGGGTGAGGTGATCAAAACCAGAGTTGCGATATGGATTAAGGTGAAGTTTGATATCAAGGTCTATACTGTGGAGGATTTTAAAGGTTTTCTTGATGGAGTTAGAAAGGTGAAATTGTAATGTGTTTAAAGTGTATTAGGTGATCCGTCCAACT
Organism: Rhododendron kiyosumense; assembly: GCA_019656275.1. Classification (NCBI taxonomy): domain Eukaryota; kingdom Viridiplantae; phylum Streptophyta; class Magnoliopsida; order Ericales; family Ericaceae; genus Rhododendron; species Rhododendron kiyosumense. Next base: position 18,212 of record BPLS01028809.1, on the reverse strand, counting down.
CTCTGTTGGATGCTTAGTTTTAGTGTTTCCCTCTTTTTTCTTCTTTGTCTAATCTCGTAAGCATCATGTGCTTTCGATGTTTCCCCTCGATGTAACCTTTCGAGATTTATAAAAGTTTCTTTTGCCGAGAAAAAAAAAGAAAGAAAGCACACAAGCAGCTGTATCGTTTAAGGCCGGAAAAAAATTACAAGAAATTACTCAACACTCTCTAGTTTGCCCGTCGCACTGCTATGCTGAGTTCATAAAATGACGGAATCCTGATAAATTTCTTATCATTCAAACTAAGAAAAAGACAGAACAGCAAATACTATGAGCACAATTTATCTTTTAGTGCTACTGTTGTAACTTGAAATTAAAGTTGTTCAGCAGCGGAAAAAAGAAAACAAAGAACCAAAAACTAAGAAGAACTTAAATGTAGCTCCGACACAAGACTCTTCCAAGTTTAACCTTACCCGTCATAAACCAAAATGATATGTTGATTCTCGGGTCAATTTTGGATGGCCGGCGGACTTTTTCTATTCAATGGGTATTGAGAAAATTTATGTAAGACCATTAACCATTCAAAAAAAAATAATTCTTGGAGAGAATCAAATGGGTTCACTTCCTCTCTTGCTGAAAAGTACCGATTGATTAGCATAAAAGTTACGAGATGGACTAAAAGTTTATGATTTTAAGGAAAATGTTATGAATTTTATTGATGAAAAGTTGCGAATCTTTAGTATAAAAGGTACGAAATACACACTAAAATGTTATGAATGACATTTTCCAAGTAATTTTTATGAGATGACACAATATGGATCACAAAATGGGTGCATATGATACACATATGTAAAGAGTTCTGTTATTGATACTTTTCCTAAAAAATTAGTCGTTTTTATAATTTCTACAACTAGCTAACTGATTATCTAATTTAATCACTGTCAACCTCCCTCACTATTAATTATCATATTGCTTATGTACGTCATGTTGATTTTAGAATTGTATCCTAATTGGTTAAACGCTTAATTAAATCGACAGGTCAACTTTCATTAGTTGTCTTGATCAGTAATGTAGTCGTTCCTTCGGACACCGATTGATCGACCAATCTTTATCAACCACTACTATCTATCATCATCACTACATAATGTCAATCAAATCAAATAGTTTATTAATCGTTTAGGCATGTTAATCGAATTGACCAATCTAATTTCAATAATTACCAATGTTAATAAAAAATCATTTAACCATTTTTGACCTACTTCACAAATCAGATTCAAAAGAATCTAAACACTGGATTTTATCATTATAGTACATAATATAAAAAACTGGAAAAGAAACGAACTATTGAAACTCAAATAGAGTTACCCGTGATTTATATGAAAAAGCTATGATTTACTCCATATATTCAGAAGCTTACATGGAAGTATATGTGAACATGTAACCTATTTAGAAAACGTATCAGACGGGAACAACGGATGGACATGTGCCAAATCTAAAACTTGTTGGGTCATATCTTTCTTGATGACAATCTATAATGTAAACTTTAGATTATAGGGTACAGAATGTCCTAGTTGAGAAGTTGACTGACCAAGTCTTCGTCTTCCTTACCCACCCTCGAAATAGTTCAACTTTTTTCATCACCAATCTTGTCCTCTCTCCTTTCCTTCACTATGATCATTCCCAAATTCTCTCAATAGTTTCAATTCACATCACAAACACAAACACACCCAAAAAAAAGAATGTTTCCTTATCTACTACTCCTATCAATTGCACTCCCTCTCTGCTTCTTCCTCCATCGAAGTACTTTAACACTAACCATCAACTCCCCTGGTCTTTATTCCCAACAGCTTGATCATGTTGCTGTTAACTGTGGCTCCTCTGGCAACTCAACTGCAGAAGATACCCGACAATGGACCGGAGATGACAGAGCCAACTACATCACTTCATTACACGGTTCAAAGAGCAAATTGATCAACTCAAAAGCAACTGACCAGCCACTCCCCTACTATCCAATCCCTTACACGACCGCCCGACTCTCCCGTTGGCCTTTCGCCTACACATTCCGAGTCACTCCGGGTCAAAAATTTGTTCGTCTCCATTTCTATCCAGCTTCGTACAAGCAGTGCCGGCCCCGACATTTGGGTTGCCCTAGCCCAATCTTTTGTTTTGTTGCCCACTAACTATTAAGTCATACAAAATTAAAAAAAAATATACAAGTTCAAAAAAAAAAATTTCAAAATTACATTGTTCTTATAACATTAAAAAAATCAACATCAAAATGTTATCCTCAGTTATAGTACTTTATGTTTAGCATAATCTGATTCAAAGAAAACAACTTTTCATTGCATTTTTTGAAGCAATATTTTTAATTGGGTCATCGTACTTTGCTTATCCAAGAACTCGGGACATGTTCCGCTCACATTTTTCTGTGTGGATTTTTGGACTTGTTAATTGATATATATGAGAAGAATAGTCTGTCTCGAAAAACATAAAAAGTTTAAAAAAAAGAGAGCGCAAAATGCAAAAAATGCTCTTAGTGTAATTGCTCCACATTTTCAATTGAGATCTTAGCCAATCTGTTTAATCTTTTTTGCAAGATGGTAGTTCAAAGGTAAAAATAAAAACTATGTTAGTTCGCTCAGTTTATTTTAAGTATAACTTTTTTTTAATCAATGCAAGAATATATCACTTATACATCACTCTTGTGTTTGTTAAATCGAAAATTTCCAACAAAAGTAATTTGTTTTCCACAATATTGTGGACCGAGAGGAAAATAATAAAAGGTAGAATAAAAATGTAGAAAAAAAGATGATTTCATACTATTGTGAATTGGAAAGAAAATAAAAAGTAGGAAAAAAATGAAGAAATAAATGAAAGGGGCGGGCACGTTTCGCAATATTGTGGACTGAGAGGAAAATAAAAAAAGGTAGAACGAAAATGTAGAAATAAAGATGATTTCATAATATTGTGAATTGGAAAGAAAACAAAAAGAAGTAGGGAAAAAAATGAAGAAATAAAGGTCAAAAGGGAGGAGCAGCTAGGGGGCCTCCGGGGAGGCGAACTCGCACCGCTTCAAACTTCCGCAAGTTGTGGTGACAAGAAAGACCAACTCGCCTAGCAACTGAATTATGTAGGTATAGAAAACTCTTTTATATTTATATCAAACTTTATTATTATTTTTTTGGGTTGCCCGAGCCCGGGGGTTGCCCGAGCCCAAAGGCTTGCGGGGCTTACCCCAGAGCCGGCCCTGCGTACAAGGGTGGTTTCAAAAGGTCCAAGGCACTCTTTACTGTCAAAGCTGGTCCTTATACCCTTCTTAGCAACTTCAGTGCCTCCCTTACAGCTGATGCTTTGAGTTTACAATGTCTTGTTAAACAGTATTGTGTGGACGTGGAAGAAGATCAACCGTTAATCACAACGTTCATCCCATCACGAAGTGGTAATTCTGATGAGATGTATGCTTTTGTCAATGGGATTGAAATCATCTCAATACCAGCTGCACTTTATCGTACTCGTGAGGGTACTTCAGCTGCACAGATTGTTGGGAAGAGTGATCGGTTTACCGTAGATAAGAGCTTTGCTCTGGAGAAGGTACACTGGTTAAACTTTGGTGGAAGCTCCATTTCATCTGCAGAAGATACGCCTATGTTTAGGGATTGGTATGAGGACTTGAATTATCTGTTACAAAAATCAAGTGTCAAGCCATTTAGTACCACAATTCGAATCAAATACACCAGTATACCACCATACACTGCTCCTCAAAAAGTTTACCAAACATCTTGGTCAATGGTTTCGGACAAGAAAGCGAACAAGACCGAATTCAATTTTACATGGAGATTACCTGTGGATTTAGGATTTCGGTACCTGCTTAGGTTGCATTTCTGTGAGCTTGAACATGAGATAAAAGAGAATGGCTGGATGGAGTTTAGTATCTTTGTTAATGAACAAGTTGTTGAGGCTAAAGGTGACCTTATCAAATGGAGTGGTGGAAACAGGGTTGCGATGTATAAAGACTATGTGGTGATGATGGAAGGAGATAGGATTGAGGGCAAGTGAGATTTGCTTATAGTGCTGTGCCGTCACAACCATGGATGGGCGGAACCACTTGATGCAACTCTAAAGGGGATAGAAGTATTCAAGTTGAGCAACCCTGACAAAAGTCTTGCTGGGGTGAACCCAGTGCTGCGATCACGTGCTTTGACGTCTCCAAAGCCCAAGAAGTTGGTGTTTGCTTCCGAAGGAAATGCCATTGCAATAGGTGCAGTAATTTTACTGACCGTGTTGAATATCATTTTTTACCAATTGCGTAGTTTAGGTGAAAATAGTGTAGGGAGATCTTTGTCAACATCGAAGGGGTTGTGCCGTCATTTCTCACTTGCTGAGCTCACTTCAGCGACCAATAACTTCGATGATAAATTGGTCATTGGAAGTGGTGGATTTGGTTAGGTCTACCAAGCGCTTATTGATGATGGCGCAACAACTGTTGCGTTAAAGCGGTGTAAATTGAAGTCTCAAGGGGCAAAAGAGTTTTGGACAGGTATCTTTGGCCATATGTCATGGGAGCAAAGGCTCAACATTTGTATAGGTGCTGCTCGTGGATTGGATTATCTCCATACATGTATTCGGTACAGTATAATACATCGAGATGTGAAGACCACAAACATCCTATTGGACAAGGATTGGATAGCTAAGATTTCAGATTTTGGGTTGTGTAAACTGGGCTCAACAAGCCATTCCCACATGCACGTTAGCACAGATGTTAAAGGCTCATTTGGGTATTTCGATCCTGAGTATTTCTTGACCTGTAGTCTAACTGAGAAGTCAGATGTGTATGCCTTTGGTGTCGTGATGTTGGAAATGTTAGTAATTTGTTTTAATCAACGGGTATCTGTAATCTTAACGTGA
>BPLS01028809.1:0-13318 GCA_019656275.1 Rhododendron kiyosumense | reverse complement strand
GGAGATTAATAAGTATTTAATAACATGGAGCTCGTAATATAATTGAGATAAGAACGGGAGTGCAATTATAATTCTGTAGTGGGATGAATTATAATTAGTGAAATAAGAAGTAGAATCCTGGTGGGATTAGGTTTTCTTATTTACACTGGGAGCCCTGACTTATTACTCCTTAGGTCCCTATCGTAGCCCTATATATATACGTTATGCTCTCTAGGTCAGAATATAACGTTTTCTATTATTCACGAAATAGAGGCAGACTTAGAGAGGGCAAACAGATCGCGAAAGAGTCCACACTCAGTTCGCGTTCTTGACGTGCAGGGAATACGATAGAAGATCGTAAGGTACGATCGAGCAGTATTCGTGGTTTATAGCAAGGCGTGCTATAACAAGTTCAACCAGCGTTCGTGTCGCAGGGAGTTGTGGTAAAACCCTAATTCCGCCTTGTAGGGTTTTTATTTTTGTTGTCTAATCTGTACGCGTCATTACTGGGTCTTGGGGATTCGGTTTCCCAACAGTGGTATCAGAGCAGGCTGTAATCACGTGTATGGATTAAACAGGCCATGTTGTCCGTAGATCGCATAGTATGAAACTGTGGTAACCGATTTTGCAGGATTCAGTTTTACTAACGTCTATTTTGCAGAAAATCTTATCCCACTATTATGGTCATGCATGTATGTTTGTGTGATTGGATCCCACGTTTTTGCATACGTGGTTACTGCTTTTATATTTGGGAGCCACGATTATTTTTCGTGGTTGTAATATTAAAAGTAGTTTGTGAACTCTGGTATGTGGGAGGCTTAAGATTTTTGTGTAATCTTTGTTTCTCCAGTTGTATCATTATTTGATATGTAGAACTGTTGTAAGATTACAAGTCATGCAGTATGTATTTCTGATCCAGTTTATGTGAACTCTGTAAAGGAGGCATAGGATTGATGTATAAAATCATAGTTTCTGTATGGTGGCCGAAGTTGCTGTTAGGAGGTCGAAATTCAATTTTTTGAAGGAGCAGATGCGTTTTTTAATGAAGAAACGGCCCCCTGTGCCTGCATCAACCTCTGACTTGGTGGGCAAGACACGGCTGCAAATTGGCTGTTTTTTGGAAACAAGGATATTGACCATAATAGTTGGGATGCATATCTTATTATGTTTCCTTATTTATGTTTATGCATGTTTCCATGAGTATAGCATATGTGATAGTTTTACCATATTGGACAACATGGTGATAATTGGCTTTGACCTAGATCACGGTTTTTTGCAAACTCGAAAATTTTGATAACCCTCACAATTTTTTTTTAAATAACTAAGTGGGAGAGGGAGTTTATTTTTTATAAATCCCACGGTCTCCATTACTAGTATGTAGATGATGTAATTAATTTTGTGTGATGGTTTTAGAACCTTCCCCCCCATCGGGCAAAATTAATTATGGCCTCATCGGTACAAACTTCCTTAAAGGATAGGTCTATGATAATTGTTGTGTGAATTACTTCACCATCTGAGGTAATTCATAACGGAACAATGGGTCATGGGGCTAGGTAATGGTATACACTTAGCTGTAAATAATAGTATTCTCACCATCTAAGTCACTATTATTATTTATAGGACCGAAGTTATATTGGCTATTTAATTTTGCTTGGCACGGTATAGTGTTTAGATAGTAAAATTAAAAGGTTGTGCCTATCTACACAAATGATAAAGAGTAGAGACTTCCCATCGAAGCATGCTTTTTACGGTGTGTAGGGTTGCCAATATTTTTCTTTTAACATGTGGTAGAGGGAACCAATATTAAAATGAAATTCAAAATTGTATTGCCCTTCATAATTGATTGTTATGTTATTTGATTCTCAGATTCAAAAATGGGCTCTTTCAATCCACTTGCAATTATTCTCAAAGAAAATAAACTTACTGGACAGAACTATGTTGACTGGAAAAGAAACATGAATATTGTGTTAAACTGCTGAGGGCCACAAATATGTGCTATCTACGGCCTGCCCTCCTAGACCTGAAGAGAATGCCACAGAACAGGAAGCAAAGCCTTATAAAGATTGGGTTAAGGCTGATGAGATGGCGCGGTGTTAGTTATTTGTTTTAATCAACGGGTATCTGTAATCTTAACGTGGGGAGATTAATAAGTATTTAATAACATGGAGCTCGTAATATAATTGAGATAAGGACGGGAGTGCAATTATAATTCTGTAGTGGGGTGAATTATAATTAGTGAAATAAGAAGTAGAATCCTGGTGGGATTAGGTTTTCTTATTTACACTGGAAGCCCTGACTTATTACTCCTTAGGTCCCTATCGTAGCCATATATATATACGTTATGCTCTCTAGGTCAGAATATAACGTTTTCTATTATTCACGAAATAGAGGCAGACTTAGAGAGGGCAAACAGATCGCGAAAGAGTCCACACTCAGTTCGCGTTCTTGACGTGCAGGGAATACGATAGAAGATCGTAAGGTACGATCGAGCAGTATTCGTGGTTTATAGCAAGACGTGCTATAACAAGTTCAACCAGCGTTCGTGTCGCAGGGAGTTGTGGTAAAACCCTAATTCCGCCTTGTAGGGTTTTTATTTTTGTTGTCTAATCTGTACGCGTCATTACTGGGTCTTGGGGATTCGGTTTCCCAACAGGAAATGCTTTGTGGGAGGCCAGCAGTTGATATGCAGGTTGATGAGGACCAACGTAGTCTTGTCCTATGGGCTAAACAGGGCATAAAAGAGGACAAACTTGATCAACTTATTGACCCCCGTTTGAGGGACCAAATCTCGGCACATTGTCTGAAAGTGTTTGCAGAAATTGCTAATAAATGCTTAGATAGTCTTCCAAAGGGAAGGCCTACAATGGCTGATGTGGTGGTGAGACTGAGTACGCATTGGCTTTAGAGAGGGCTGTGGACAAGCAGTTTGGTGGGAACATGCAAAGGGATAACTCTCTTCCACGAGGTGCTGCTCCTTCCTCCTCTACTTCTGCCTTGTATAGTACTGAGAATATCCAAGGCCAGAATAGGTCAGAGGCCAGAACAGGAACAATCATGCAGAAAAGACATTTATCAATGTTCAGCACCGTTGAAGGTTTCCTATAGAGTCAGTACAACTTGATGCCTATTAGGTACTCGTACTACGAAATAAAGAAGATGAGCAGAGGTTTCAAGGATAAGTTGGGGGAAGGAGGCTGTGGTTCTGTATACAAAGGAAAGCTCCGAAACGGTTATGTCGCCACAATAAAGATTTTTGGAAAGTACTCTAAATCCAATGACCAAGAATTCATTATCAATGAAATTGCTACCATTGGAAGGATTCATCATGTCAATGTGGTTCGACTAATAGGATTCTGTTCTACGAGATCTAAACGAGCTCTTGTTTACGAATTCATGCCAAATGGCTCTCTTGAGAAGTACTTATTTTCTCAAAAAGGAAACATCTCCTTGAGTTACAAGCAAATGTATGACATTTCTATTGGAGTGGCACGTGGGATTGAATACTTGCATCAAGGTTGTGATATGCAAATTCTACATTTTGACATCAAGCCTCACAACATTCTCTTAGATGAGAATTTCAATCCAAAAGTTTTAGACTTCGGGTTTGCGAAATTGTATCCGACAGATAATAGCACGGTGTCTCTTACTGCTGCAAGAGGAACAATTGGCTACATCGCTCTAGAGTTGTTCTACAAAAACATTGGGCGCGTTTCGTACAAAGCTGATGTTTATAGTTATGGGATGTTGTTGATGGAAATGGTAGGCAGGAGGAGGAACTGGAATGCACTTGCCAATCACACAAGCCAAATTTACTTTCCTTTGTGGATTTATGACCAATTCAAAGAAGGAAAGGAAATCGAAATGGGAGAAGCCACGGATGAGGAAAGGGAGATGGTGAGGAAGATGGTTATAACTGCGCTATGGTGCATCCAAATGAGTCCTACTGTTCGTCCTTCAATGAACAAAGTTGTAGAGATGCTTGAAGGAAACGTTGAAGCTCTTAAAATGCCTCCCAAGCCTTTCTTAACTCCTCAAGAGATGCCAGTTGAAGATCAATGAATCAACTTATATCTCTGTCTATTGAGTTTCTAATTCTACTAGTTGTAGTCATATTGTTAGAATTCTGTCTTTTAGACTATTACATGATATTATTGTCGAGGAAAGGTCCTGACATTCTCTCATAAGTACGGACAGTCTTGTTCAATAAATTTTAGATTTTAATCGTCTTATGAGAAGTTATTGCTTGTATTATTTGGTTTTCACGCTTTCATAGTTAAAGATAGCTTGCGTTTATTTGCTAACCAATTTCTTAAGGAAGTCTGCTGTTGAAGATTTCAAGTAGCTATTATGAAAGAAAAATAGGAGATAGACGTGTTTCTATAGCAGTAAATTGGAGTATGGGTTTGAGCTTTCCTGGCTGTCCTCTCTGTGAACAATGCCAAGGACGAGCTAGGCGATTGCTTCATTCAATCTGTTAATTCAAGCACTATCAAATGCTACAAATACTGTTATAGCTCCAAATACTGGTATAGCGCTAGCGCCTTCAAAATTAAAAGAGGTCATTTCTATTCTATGTGCGTAAGATTTTCTATTTGATACCTTAATGAACTGTGCTATATGCCACAAAAGTTGAAGTAGTAGTTACTAATCTCCAAGAGCCTCTTTGGGTGGTGAGAAAGGGTAGTCCATTCTCACACCTAATCTCACTTATAGTAAGAAAGGGAAAGAGCCAATCAAAAAATATTTTTGTACTTTTCTCTCAATTTCTTACCAAATGGTTCAATTCAAATGAATGATTTGACTAGAAATCAATCATTTCTTTTTGTTCCTATGAAATCCCTCAATTCAAAAGGGCTTTAAAGTAATTAGAGGGTATTCAGGTTGCATTATTGTGAAGCATTTTTTGCTTTTTTGTTTTGTGTGATTTGTTTGTATTTTCCAAATTTTGTTACATTTGCCAGAGATTTTTTTAGATTTATCATCAATCACGACAAGAGAAATTTAAAAAGTAAAAAATTATGACCAAAAGCAAAAAGAAGTTCACTAAAAAAGAAAAAAATATCGAACAACTATATTGTCTAAAGTATCCTTTTATATGAACTCTTATCAACATTGGTTCTTTTGTCTAGACGAATGATTAGTCCTGAAAAGTACAATGAAAGCTTAGCATAAAGTTATGAAAATTAAAAATACCGAAAATAGTTCTGGACAAAAAAATTCACAAGAATGCAACCACAAAATGAAAAATGTTTGGTACACCAGCACCGAGTACATGCAACTCGATCCAGTCACAACCCTCTCTCATATATGTGACCCATATCATTGCACATAGTAATCTGAGGCTACACAGGATGGGGTCTACATGCATGTAACAGGGTTATATATGGTTGGAGTTGGGATTAGAAGTTTTATACGTAGCACTGCTAGCTGTCTGCTGATATTGAATCGCATGTGTGTTCAAATGTTTTTACCCCTTTCATTGTACTTTGTCACATGCCATAAGATTGTGTCTTGGAAACAAACAAGAATATTTGAGGTCGAACAATTCTTCATTAAGCCGATTCGAAATAAATTAATTAATCCTTCAACAAAGGAAACATCTACTCTAGTTGCAAGCAAATGTATGACATTTTTGTTGGAGTGGCGTGTGGGATTGAATGCACCGGGACTGTGATGATATGCAAATCTTACATTTTGACATTAAACCTCACAATATTCTTTTAGATGATCGAGAATTTCAATCCAAAAGTTATGGAATTTGGCCTTGCGAAACTATATCCAACTGATAACGACATGGTGTCTCGTACTACGGCAAGAGGGACAATGGGCTACATGTATGGAGTTCCACATCGGCCATAAAAGGAAAAATAATATGGTACTCCCTCCGTTCCAAAATGAGAGTCCGTTATTCCATTTTGAGATGTTCCAAAATGATTGTCCCATTCCAAAAATAGAAGTAGAAATTTAATAAAATTCCATAAGTGTCCCCATTGTTTGAATACAAATTGTGGAAAATAAGTAGAATATAGGGGTAATGGTGAAAAGTAGGTGTAATGATTATATGTCCCCTAAAAAGGTTGGAGTTCCAAAGATGGACTCTCATTTTGGAACGGAGGAAGTATATAAGAAGATAACGCCGACTAGCTACTATTAATCCGAGATTAACCTTTTGAGTCATGTGGTTACTGGTTAGATTAAGACTTAAGCAAGTCAGCTGACGCGAGTCATTATAGTTGGTATCAGAGCACAATCCTGGTCTACATGGTAGGGGTCACCTCCAGGATCTGGTACGAGCACATTTATGTGCTATATATAGAGAAGTATCACAGTATGACCACCGGGCGAAGATTGATGGGCCAATGCAATGAGGACCTTGCAACATAAGGTGGGGAGATTTCCATAAAGGGAAAATAATATGGTATAAAAGATAACGCTGACTAACTACTATTAGCCGAGGTTAATCTTTTGAGCCACGTAGTTAGGATAAGGGCTAAGCAGATTAGCTGGCGCGGGTCTTCACAACATGGCTCTAGAATTGTTCTACAAAAACATTTGATGCATTAATTTTGTTCAAATTGAGCTGATGTATATAGTTACGGGATGTTGTTGATGGAAACGGTAGGCAGGAGGAGGAACTTGAGTGCATTTGCCGATCACACAAGCCAAATTTGCTTTCCTTCATGGATTTACGACCAATTCAAAGAAGGAAAGGAAATCGAAATGGGAGAAGGCACGGATGAGGAAAGGGACCGGAGATGGTGAGGAAGATGGTTATAATGGCACTATGGTGCATCCAAATGAGTCCTAGCGTTGGTCCTTCGACGAACAAAGTTATAGAGACGCTTGAAGGAAACTTTGAAGCTCTTGAAATGCCTCCCAAGCCTTTCTTAACTCCTCAAGCGATGCCAATTGAAGATCAATGAATCAACTTGTAACTCTATGTGTTGAGTTGCTCTTTCTACTAGTTGTTGTCATATATTCGAGGACTGTCTTTTGGGCTATTATCAAATTATCAATTAGTACTGCCTTGTTCAACAGGAGTCATTACTTGTATTTTTTGGCTTTCGGGCTTTCATCATATTTTAAAAGATAAAGAATAAAAAACTTGCTTTCACTGGCCAATTTCGTCAGGGATCCTGCAGTTGCAAACACATATAGTATAATGATAGCTTTCTGGTAGGAGAAGCTTATGAAAATAAGCTTAAGAAACTCGCAAAGTTGATGCACTGGCTTCATTTCGGATATATCGGATCCAATCCGGTATTAATCCCACCTGAACGTATTATGTGTTCAATTTTGAAACAAAATACTCTTTCCGTCCATTTTTTAGAGTCTGGTATTTTATTTTGGGCTGTCCCTTAATAAGTGTCCATTTTATAAAGTTAGTGGGTAAAAGTTGGTGCATTGTCTATTTTGTCCCTAAAAGTAGATTTCTTTTTGAAAAGTTAGTAAGTAAAAGTGTAATGATCATGGGTAAGTAAGGAAAGTGGAGGAAAAAGTTGGTGTGAAAGGTACAATGATGATGTGTTTTTAATAAGTTAGAGTTACGAAGCAAGATACTTAAAAAGGGATGGAGGGAGTATATAATAACAAAAATAAGCAAGAGAAGAAAAAACATACTCCCTCCGTCCCTTTTTTAGAGTCCAAAATTCTATTTTGGGCTGTCCCTTAATAAGTGTCCATTTTGTAAAGTTAGTAGGTAAAAGTTGGTGCATTATCTATTTTGTCCCTAAAAGTAGATTTCATTTTGAAAAGTTAGTGAGTAAAAGTGTAATGATGATGGGCAAGTAGGGAAAGTAGAGAAAAAAGTTGATGTGAAAGGTATAATGATGATATCTTTTTAATAAGTTGGAATTGCGAAACAGGACACTTAGAGACAGAAGGAGTACAACAATTGCAGCACTGATCACGTCAATCTCAGAGTTTTTTTTTCCAGAGTACTACGTTTTTTAAACAATTGGCCGAAGTAACCTACTTTTAAAACCATTTTTAAAACTAGCATCCTTTGAACTGGTGCTACCGAAGAAGGGCCACTTCAATTGGATTTGGCATTATATGCCATGTGGCGCTAACTCTGTGCCACACACTTGTATGACGTGAAATTAGCGCTATTTGGAATAACTCTACTCAATCAAATAGTGTCATTTGAAATAGCCCTACTCATGGTTGTTATTCTATGATCATGGTGCATTTTTCAACATAGATTTGTGGTGTCAAATGTAGAGTTACCAAATCAATCATGAATCATGATTGTTTTAATTCAATTCAATTTGAAATATAAAAGTAATTAATCATATTCAAATTTACTTTGAAATCTATGAAAATACCATAATTTCTTTCGGAAGTGTATCTCGTTCTTTTTTTTCCAATCATCCAGTTTTTAATTTCCTAATATTGTGCATCCATTCATTTTGAAATCCCCTATGAACTATCATTAAAAATCAAATCCCACCAAAATAGGAAAGAAATATATAACTATACCTATATATATTTATCCCAATCCCCTTAAATTAGGAAACAATAAATGTGTGTATACATGTAGCGGAGTGGTTCCGGCGGGGACACCTAAAAAAACACGCACAAAAAAAAAACCCAAATCTGAAAGGATAATTAACATAATTAACACATTGAAAGGACGAAAACATAATCATAAAAAGTGGGCAGAATTAATATTTACGTGGTATGACTGATTGGAATGAATATCTAATTCATCCAATAAATATTTGAGATTGGAATGGGAATGCAGAGTGAAAGTCCCTATATGTATTTATTTTCTTCATTAAAGAAGGAAATTATTATTCACTAATTTTTTTTTATCCGCACTTCTATTTTTTGTTTTGTTTTATAGTGTTAGAAGTGCATGTAATTTTTTTTAGTGTTTAAAAAGTATGGATTTTTTTTCTTAAAAAAAAAGTGTGAATAACAAAAAGGATGTGAATATCAATTCTCTCATAAAATAAATGAAAATAGACATTTACATGGTAGGACTGATTGGAATGAATATCTTATTTTGGTGGCTTGCATTGGACTATTCGAATTTGGAGGTTCTCTTTAGGGCGGGAGAGAACCGACGTGTTGCGCATCCATCTTCCTCCGCAACCTTCAAATCGATGTCCGACTGTCACTAAAACCCTAAACCGCCGACATTTGCCAACACTATCCCGTTCCTGCTTCCAAAAGAATTTTGCGCAGTAAGTTCAACTGATCAAAACTACATGTTCCATTCCTAGAGTTATCCATTTTATTACGAGCTGTACTGATTTTCTTCTCCTGGTTCCTTGTTGGTTTCGCCCATAAGAAGTTAATAGAAACGCCTCTTTGAATCCGAACCCTAAACGTGTCAGCAAGGTTTCCACACTCTCGTCCCCAAAAGTGACCACATAACATCAATTGTCGTTGTGTTCAATTTTTTTTAGGACATGTATTTTTGCATTCGTGTTTGGAAAATGAATTGTAGTAATTGCTTGGTAGAGCCTCTGTTCACAACACAATGGTCCATGAATTCACTAATGCACAGAAAAGACTACGGAGAATTTGTGTGTAAGAGAATGGTGCTGGAGAGTGGTTTTCCATTCTATTCAAAGGTTTGAACTTAAGCAACGGAGGGAAATGCCAAAATTATGCTTTGGCACGATTATGATTTTTGCCGTTGGACTTTCTCTTTCTAAACCTTGAAGCGTAGATATACATTTTTCAAGAGTGTCTAGGTAAAATGGCACTATGTACCAAAACACCTCTACAGATAGCTAATAGCAAACTTCTATTTTATTTGCCTGCTAATGTAGGCATTAACCTTCTTGCTGTGTGCATTGAATTGCGTTCACTATGAGAAGAACGACGACTCACTTTCATAGTATTTTAGGCGCTGTTCTGGAGCATATTCACTACCGAATCACATCAAATGTTTTCCTAATTCTTGTTGTACCTCAGAGGTACACAATATACACTCTCCGCGTACCCATTCGGAGTAGTCCTTTTGTTGTGTAGAGATGAAGTTAGCTTGACTGGATATTTTTTTATGCTTAACATGCTTTTAGAACTAAGCTTCGATTTTAGGCTATTTAATGAAATGAGTTACACTTTTGTTTGTGCCTTTTGCCGTGATGGCTTGTAGCTTGGATCCTTCATCAACTAAGCCACATGTTGCTTCCCAATATCTGATTCTTGGATTTGATTTTCTAGCTGCCATAGATGATTAGTTACTCCAAGTTATAATTTTCTTCTTTATAGACATATCCTAGCTGCACTTTTATGCTTTTCTTTTCCATGTTTAAAGTGTTGTGGTAACTCTAAGATTTCTCTAGAAGATCCCTTGGTAGAATGAGCAAGTCAATTGATTCCATGGCACAAGATGCTTATGCTTATGCCTTTGCCTCTGGTCCATTGATCACATTTTAAAGGCTTTACAATACCAGCAAGCATATAATCTGTGCTTGATCTTTCTGCTACTCTGATTAAAATACTTGGAGAACATCATTTGATTATAAGTACCTTTTCTGTTTTATAGATATTATGTCACAAATTCTTGATACGTATGCCATGGAAGGAGAAAGAAAATCCCTACTCTAGATCTTGCCATATCCAAGTACAAATGCTTGTTTTAAATCTTAGAGGATTGTGTTAAATTTGGGAGGGGGACAACAATAGTGGCCAACATGTTGCAATTCTAGATGACCAAAAACTAGTGGGGTGCGACGTGATCTTCCTGAGATCCTATCTTATCACATTAGAAGTTGACTTCTGGCCAGAGCTCCCTCCCAAGTACTAGGAATGACGTAAATTACATCTAAATCTCCATTTTTTTGGATTGCCTTGGCCTGTTTTCTGGGCGAAGACCATGTCCAAGCACTGAGGCTTAGCCTTGGAACATGTTGGATTTTGAGGTTCAAGTGTTTTTCAACTATAGAACTGAGACAATGTTCATGCTAATGTCAGACCACCAAACCAAGCTAATGCATCATATTATTCCTTTTTGTCATCTCAAGCTAATCTGAGGGGTAACTGGCTAGTGTCTATAGCAAGTTAGTTCACTTATATAAGTCATCGTGCGTCTGCAATGCATTTCTTTTCACCAGTGGAGAGAAAGCACTGGGTACCATGAGTAGTATTTTCAACCAAGTAAACTCCACTTAACAAATATTTGTCTACATCGTCCAATCCATTATGCTCTCATTACTTACTGCTGACTTATAAGCATTGTTTTTTTGTGTGTACCCCTACATGTATCTTTCTTTTTCTTTGCTATTCTAGCATAATCATTGCTACGTGAAAGATATGTTAAATGAAGTTTTTCTGGTTCATGAGCTGTGAAAGTAGTTTACTAAGTAATGCAACAAAGATCAGTGAATGATCAAAACCTATCTTCTTTTCCCAAGTCTTGATAGTAACTGACGATATACGTATAGAGTATAGACATAAATATCAATCGATGATTACTAACTCTCTTCTTTCTTTCTAGAGATGCCTGGACTGTGAGCCATCTAAGGAGTTCCAATATAATCTGTGAAGGTAGTTACAAGCTGGCAATATTCTTGTTTAAACTTGATGAAATTGTGTGTTTCTCTACTAACGAATATCCATAAATTCTGCTCGAAGACAGCTTTCGCATAAAAGAAGCATCAATAGCTCATCAATTTTTTATTTTATTTTTTTTCTGGGGATTCATGGTGTCTGTCTCATTGTTGGAACATATTAGAGAAACAAGATCACTCCAGATTTAGTTCACCTCATCCATGTCATTCCGCATTGAGGTAAAGTTTTGATGTTCAGCTAGCTAATTAGTATTTTGAACATAGAGTTAATTGGTCCACGTAAACCTTTATAAATAGCTAAGTAGCTGTGGAATTGTCCTCCATATTCTTAGCTAAATTGTTTTGGTTACTTAAACATCCTTTGGCATAAAATGGCTCCATATAAGTCATAAAACAGTGAACCTGCATTAGTATTTTCACATGTAATTATGTAAAGTATCTCACAACATCTAGATAGATATTTAACTTCAACCATATAACCTTTAATTCCATACGGTAGAGTTTGGGTAATCTGCATTTCTTTTGTAGTCATGAATTGCATTGAAGGGAATATTTGGATCATGCTGTTGAAGTTTCAACTTCTAACCGTACAGATTTCTGGAAAGCAACAATTCTGTAATTGTGATGAACAATACATATAATGAGAAGCGCTGGCGATGATTATAAATGATCCAAGTAGGTGACAACGTTCGAATCTTCCTAGGATAAATTTTTATGTATACCAGTAATGAAAGTTCATTACTTTTGTCGAAGTTTAATGAAAGTACATTATTTGGTTGTAATGCTTTGGAAGTTATACAGCAATAAAACGTCACTGCCCATTTTTCTTTCAAGAGGCTTCATTGTTTTTCCTCTCTTCAAATTATGTGTGTGGTCATTTGTTACGTAGATAGAGGGTGTCTCCTGATTCGATGACTTCTTATGTAAAAATCATGTAGAATCTATTACCTAAGTGGAGTTGTTGGGGGTCGAATTCGCGTCATCTTTAAAGTTGTATGCATTAGAGATATCATTATTAAAGTACCATAAGAAACAGCCATGTGCACTTTTACAAGTAGACTAAAATGAAAACGCCATGTTTGATAGTAATTTTATTTGGATAGTGAAGAATATTATCAAACTCCACAACAAGGGTGAAGATTGTCGAGCTCCACAGCAAGGGTTTCAAAGGCAACGCTGAAAGTTAATATCCGGGCCTTCATATATTTCTGAAGCCAAAATGGTGTAGGGTTGATAACTCTCTACTCCCGAAAATCCCCAAATCAAAAGAAAATGGCCGACTATCTTCCCCAAGATGTGCTAGTCAACATCTTCACCAGACTAACCATAAAAACCCTCTTGCAATGCACCTCTGTCTGCAAATCATGACACTCCATCATCGTAAACCCTAGTTTCATCAATTCCCACCTCAATCAACCACCTACTCAAGCCTATAACAATGTCCACCATCTCTTGCTTTTGCGGACCTGCTCCTCCGATGATGATGGCGGGAAAGAACTCTACTCCCTTCACTGTGATAATGAAGCTTTCGATGAGTATGGCAAGCTCCATTTCCCTTTCAATCAGGCTTATAATCAGTTCTACCAGATAGTCGGAAGCTGCAACAGGGTTCTGTGCCTGACGTACGATCAGTTTTCATATGTGGACAACACGATTCTGTGGAACCCCATGATTCAGAAGTGGCTGAGATTGCCTAAGCCTAGGGTTACCTTCACTTCGCACGGAGGGTTTGTTCATGCTATTGGCTTCGGCTTTGATGCTAAGGCCAATGACTATAAGGTGGTCAGGATTGTTCATCTTCTTGATTT
>BPLS01028806.1:12264-24677 GCA_019656275.1 Rhododendron kiyosumense | reverse complement strand
TTGTACTATTTCGAACTTCTTCTTAACTTATATTTGTGAGAACAACTGGTAACGTACTATTGAAGTTGTAGTTTAATTTTCGTAAGATAATGTTTAAGATCCTACTATTACAATTGTTGCACACTTTTAAATGCATTACAGCTATGGCTACTAACGATGTGGAAGTAGTGGAAGTGGAAGGGCCTACAGAGCAAAAACGTAGGAC
Source organism: Rhododendron kiyosumense (assembly GCA_019656275.1). Taxonomy (NCBI): domain Eukaryota; kingdom Viridiplantae; phylum Streptophyta; class Magnoliopsida; order Ericales; family Ericaceae; genus Rhododendron; species Rhododendron kiyosumense. Next base: position 24,472 of record BPLS01028806.1, on the reverse strand, counting down.
TTGGAGGAAAAGTGAGGAGGATGCACTAATGAAGTGCATGCTCAATGAGGCGGCAGAGAGGTGGAAGGCCGAAAATGGCTTTAAAACGGGTTACTTCACCCACTTGGAGAAAGAGTTAGAGAAAGTGCTCCCGGGGTGCAACATTAAGGCAAACCCCCATATTGACTCCAAGGTGAGGTATTGGAAATCCGTGTGGGGTAGAATTGTAGACATTACAAACCTAGGTGGTTATGGGTGGGATGCGGTCAACAAACGCATCGACGTGGAGCAAGCCATATGGGTTGTGTATGAAAAGGTAAGTCTCCATCTTGAATTCCAAGCTTTAATTGAATATTAAGGCCTGATAATTTGTAGTAAAATTGCCAATGTTTGTGTAGGCCCATCCTACAAAGGCAAAAGGCTTGTATGGGAAGTCTTTCCCGTACTTTGAAGATTGGCAAACCATATTTGGTAAGGATAGGGCTACGGGGGCAGCCGCCGAAGATTATGATGAAATGGCAAGGCCGAATATTCCCAATGAAAGTCTGGAGCCACACAACTCCAATGACTTTTATGATGCCCTATTTGAGAACTACGATGAACATCTTCCCAACACTCCTAGAACTCCCGTAACTCCTACAACTCCCGCACCTCATTCGTCACTCCCCACGTCCACTCCCCGTGCGTCAATGCCGGCGGCCAATGCCGAAGTCCCAAACAAGAGAAAGAGGACAAGAATGGGTGATGCGGAGTTGGCCGTCCATGAGAGCATGGACAATTTCTTCAAATCAAGCACTACCTATATGGAGAAGATGGCCAATTTGTTTGGCTATGACAAAGAGCTATCCGCCCGACGCACGATGGTGAAAGATGAGTTATCGAAGCTTGATATCACCTTGACGGAGAAGTTCAAGTTGAGTGCAATAATCGTGCAAGCGGAAGAAATGGTGGATGACTTCTATGGGACTAAGCCGGAGGAGAGGCAAGCTTTTGTGGAGGCCATCCTTGCCGGTCAAGTGTATGGTCCCATCTAGTCCCATTGAAAAGAATGGATTGCCTTTTTGAAGTGGCTAAAGTACCATTATAAGCAAGAATGGTACTTTACCCACTTTTTTGTAGTGGCATAAGTAGGAAGCCTTTTGTTAATTCGTCATTGAACATTTCCTACCTTTTGTAATGTAATTTGGTACATTCGATGCATAGCAGATGCATAGTTTTTGTTAATATTTGGAAATGTATTATCAACTTTGTCAAATGTGTAATGAACAATGGAGGATGTCTATGAACTACCTATGATGGTTGTATGAAGTATATATATGAACTAATGCACATCTTAAACTTGGCAAATTTGTACATTTGATGCATACCTAAAGTTAAATTTTCGGGAATGTAATATGAAGTTTGTTTGCATGACAAGTTGTTCGCAACTTAAGTGAGTCTGAGTAGGGCAATGATGAAGCGATTAAAATCTGATTTAAGGTAGATACCATGGTGGGGTAATGGTAGTTGCAGCCATGAGTACCCTTATGATAGATTTATATTGTCGGAGCCCATGGAAGGCTATGATGAAATTTTTCTGAGCCTCGGTCCACTTTCTGGTACCTTTGTGGAGCATGTGCAGAGTGTGTGTGTATGGTTTGTTGCAGTTGAACTGTCATTGAAAATGTTTGAAAGTGATGCTCCATGACAATGAAGAATCAATCCATTAATAGGGCAATGATGAATGAATACATTTGTGAGGTTTTGGTTCTGAAGTTTGGTTCTGCTTCTGCTTCTGTAGTTTTGTTATTTTCTGGTTTTGCTGTTCTGAATTACAATGGTTGTAAGTGGTTCTTAATAGGGAAATGATGAAAAAACGACAAAGTAAATGAAGGTAGTGCCTTGGCGGGGCACCTTGTGGTTGCAGCCATGCGTACCCTTGTGAGTTTCGTACTAATTTCCTGAGCCCACTGCAATTTCTAATCTGTCCACTTGAGGAGTTGAATGGTTTCTGCAGTTCATATTATGTTCTGTTCTGGTTCTGAAGTTTGGTTCTGCTTCTGGTTATGCTTCTGCAGATATGTTATTTTCTGGTTTTGCTATGCCATGCTTTGGCATAGCCTGTTCTGTGCAGGTGTTTTTCCTATTTATGAATGTAGTGCCTTGGCGGAGCAACTATTGGTTGCAGCCATGCGCACCCTTATGAACAAAATGACATGATCTGAGCCCTCTCTGCAGTTTTCAGCTGTGTCCAATGGTGTGTCCAAACTGCACTATTTTGGGCTGTGTCCTGATTGTTTGTTGTTGGTATCTGCATTAAGTGCTGTTAAGTTCCTGTTGGTATCTGTTAAATTCATGTTCGTATATGTAGTGCTGGTTCTAAATGCATATCTCTGAGGTGTTTTTTGGGCTATGATGATACTTTTCTGAGCCTCTGGGTTGCTGTGATCTAGTTCTGTAGTTTTGTGTTGGACATTGTAAGTGCATGTTGTAATGGCATATAAGTGGTGTTATGGGCAATGATGATAATTTTCTGAGCCTCTGTCTAGTTTTTTGCTGCTCTGATCTGGTTCTGTAGTTGAATGTTCTGTTGAGGTTCTGATCTGGTTCTGGTTCTGCAGTTGAATGTTTTGTTGAGGTTTTGATCTGGTTCTGCAGTTTTGTTTCTGTATGGTGTGTCTAGGTACTGTATTCTGCAGTTGAGTTTCTGTTCAATTTCTGTTTTGGTATTTGAGACTGTTATTTTTGGTAGGTCAGCTGTTTTTGAGACTGCTGGTGTGTGAGTGTGGAGCCTATGTATTGCCGTGCTTTGGCATAGGTAATGCTGGCCATTATGGAGTGTGTGAGTGTGTGGGATGTTGTGTTTGAGTGTTGAGCATGCCAATCCAGTTTTCAGGTTTCTGTTCTGCATTGTATTCATGGGCTGTTTTCTTGGACATTGTTAGTGCAGTCCAAGTGTGGCAATAATGTTGTATGCTCTGTTCTGCATTGTATGCTCTGAACTGATTTTTGGATTTCCAAGCTATTTTGTGCAATTTTTAGTACCCCTAATAGGGCAATGATGAAAAAAGTAGAATGTAAATGAATGTAGTGCCTTGGCGGGGCAACTATTGGTTGCAGCCATGCGCACCCTTGTGAATAAAATTACATGATCTAAGCCCTCTCTGCAGTTTTCAGCTGTGTCCAATGGTGTGTCCAAACTGCACTGTTTTAGGGTTATTATTGTGTTTGACTGCTTCTTGTTGGTATATGCAGTGCTGGTTGGTATCTGCAGTGCTAAGTGCTGTTAAATTCATGTTGGTATCTGTTAAATTCATGTTCGTATCTGTTGTGCTGGTTGTAATGCATATCTCTGAGGTGTTTTTTGGGCTATGATGATACTTTTCTGAGCCTTTGATGTGTAATATGATGGTTTGTGGAGCATGCTTAGTTTTTGTGGACCATAACTTGTTTAGGGAGAAGGATTAGTTTTTGTTTAGAGTTGGATTGTGTGTCAAGTGCAAGTTCAGTTGTGTAGGTGCAGTTTTGGTGTGTGTTTGCAGTTTTGGTGTGTGTGTGGAGCAGGTTCAGTTTATTTGCTTAGCTTTTGCTTAGGTGGTTTGCCATGTTTTGGCATGGCAATGACGAAATTTTTCTGAGCCACCTGTTATTGACTTCTCAAATGACCCCATATGAGCTGTGTCCAAACTGCAGTTTATGGACAGTCATGAAAAACTGCATTATGTGGACAGTTTTGATGGTTTTTGAACTCCTACTGCTATTTTAAAGCTGTTTAGTTGTCTATTTGTCAATTATATTTAGGCCATGATGATATAAAATGAGACAATTTTAGGCGAGTCATTTACCTTGGCGGGACAAGTTATGAAGGCCAACGGTTCAATAACCATTTGGTAACATAATTTGTAGCCAAGTTGTGCACTGTGCTGGTCAAAAATATCTGAGCCATATTCATTTGTAAACATACTTTTACTATTGTTTCACATTGAAATATCATAATTGTTGTATCCGAATAGATTTTCAATGGGAAGTGAAGATAAAGATAAGTATTGGGTGCTTTTCGTTGGCCGTAAACCGGGAATATATACAAGTTGGGCGGCTGCGGAACTCCAAGTTAATAGATACGCGGGGAATTTGAAGAGAAAGTACAACACACTTGACGAAGTAGAAGAAGCATTGTTAGCATTTCATGAGGAAAGATACCGACTCATGTAAGACATACAGTTGGCTCAAATCAAGCATCAATCAAGTGACGGTGCTTCCACATCCACAATTGCTTTGGAAGTGGAACAGCAAACTGGTCTAACAAAATATTTTGTTGTAACTTTTTTGTTGGGTTTTGTATGTTGTATTTTATTGGCACATCTGTTCAATTCGAAATGAAGTTGTAGGTTTTTTATTTGAAGAATTTGGACGAATTAAGTTGGGAAGACTTTATCAAATGTAAGAATTCCGTATGGAAGACTAGTCATGTTTCTGTGGTTCACCTTTTCACTTGAACTTGAAAACAATGGTATAATACGAGGACCAATAGAAATGCACCCTCACACACATACATAAAACAAATTAGGAAGCCATGAAAAGGAAAATTCATTCATTTCACAAGACATACATAAAATTAAATAGTTTACATACATTAGGAAGGCTAAAAATTTATTTGTCAATCCATTTATTATCACAACTTTCAATTTATTCTTCCAATGCTCACCTTCAACTTCGAACTTCTAGTTATCATCAGAAACAAAGCAATAGGCCATAGATTAAAATGGGGAAATTGCTTGTCCCGAAAATGTCTCTGATGTCGGTGATCCTACATATAAATGTTAGGAAAACATTATCAAAATTTACGAACCAATACTTTATACAAAATTGAAAAAAAATTGACGAGTACTTACTTGGACAAATTCATTCCAAATTTCATTTTCCATCACTAGTTTGTTGTCATTTGGATTCCACCCGAATCCAAGATGCCTAAGCATAGCGTCTAGTATGCGATATTCACGCTTCCATTTCTTGATCTTTTCTTCAATATGCATTTCATTTATACCTGCTTGAGGGAAAGAAACTTGCATCTCATTTTTAAGAACTCTCAAGTAGGAAGGGCGAAACGTTCCGTTATCGGTTCGCCAAACCCCTTGATTGACAAGGCTCGTAAGGTTTGTTAACAATGTATCCTCCTGCTCCTCGCTCCAAGCCCAGCGTGCCATTCAAATGATGAAAAAAATAAAATTGCGAATATAGGAAATGAAGATGAGATGTGGAATGATATATGAAAAAAATGAGTGCTATTTATAGAAAAATTGGAGGCAATAATTTGTTGAACCAACTCCTCACATGAGTTCAACTAACACCCACATGTTCTCAACCACCATCCACCATCTACTACCTATTCATTTTTTAAATTTTGGTTTTTTACAAAATTCTTAAAATTTCGGTTTTATTAAACATTTTTTAAAAATGATAACATTTCCTACATTAAACCATTATAAAGTATTTTTATTAAACATTTAAAAAATGAAATGACAATATTTTATATAATTATTATATTAGTTAGGCACATTTTCACCAAAGAAATATGTTCGGCACATGTGAATTCACCTAACAAAATTGTTGGACGCATTTTTAACTACCAAACAATGTAATTTTCCAACAATTTAAAAACAAACAAAATTTTTATTATAAAAAACACGAACTTTTGCAAATCAAAACTGATTTTTTCATTTATTAAATTAGTACATTTGTTAGTAAAAAAATTATTACGGCTTAAGTTTCAAAAATTAATTATATTAGTAATTATATATATATATATATAAAGTCATACATATTTAAGTTTGGGTCTGCACAAGGGCAAAATAGTCATTTGATAGCTTTTTACATTATCCACCCTTCCTAATACCCCTTATTTATCCTCTATCCAAACCACGTACTATTTTATCCCCCCTTTCTAATACCTCATTCAAAGCAATCATTATTTAATCCCCCCTCTATAAATATCACATCAATGTGGGCCATCTCTTATTAACTAATATCCCCTACTATCTAATCCCACCTTCTTACATAATAATACCTCCAAACCTAATACCTCATCCAAACGAGCCCCAATACTAGTCTACTATGCACATCCACTCGAAAGCAAACTAAACCATCAAAGATCTAAAACTGTGGTAAAGTGTATAGATAACTAGGCAACGGCTAACCAATGAGCCATAGACTTCTCGGTGTGCCAAGTTTTGTTGATGGAGAAAAAGGGTGCATGGAAGAGGGGGCGATCATGTGTAGCAGCGATCTCATAAGCGTTATCATAAAGACTTCGATTTACAACGAATCCCGTTAGAGACCAAAAGTCATAGCTTCTACATCCCTAGTAAATGCCCGTGAAACATAGTCGAGTGTATAGCAAGAGGACAAAGTTCGAGAGTACATGGATCACATGATCCTCTTGACCATCGAAACCACTGAGTAAACTATGAATCACGTACTAGCAACTACCTCAGCGCTCCCCAACTTCGCGATTGGATCTAGGGCAATTTTTCCCGATTCCCGATCAACATGGGAAACCATTTACAGGTCTTGTTGATTAAAAAATAAGCTAAAATAACGAGAACAAATAGATACAATACTTCTTGATAAATAAATAAAAATAAAGAACTTAAAAGCTACTGAATCCCAGAAGTCCTTCACGTTACCATTAGCACAATCTACGTGCATTCTAGTCAACCCCACTACTCGTTTGCCAGATCAAAATCCTGTCTAGAGCGTCTAATAAAAAAGTTGAATTATTACATCCGTCCCAAAATATTTGGAATTTTTCAGTATTGGCATTGTTCTTTAAACTTTTATATCTTTTAATATAAATATCAAAAAATATGCAATATGAATCTTATTTGATAGTTTTCGATTAGACTTATAATACAAAGTTTTAAAAATTATGAAAAATATCATAAATGGTGAGATATAATAGTTTAGAGAACGGAGGGAGTAATTTTTTGTTTTCATTTAAATTTTTTTTGCAAAAAAGTTTGTGTTAATTTTTTTTTAATAAATTATTGATTTATCTTGACGAAAAAAATCTAAAAAGTAAAAATATATGAACGGAGGGAGTAATTCTATTGTCTCTTCTGAACTTGGGAGATAGGATCCCCATCCCTAGGGACGATCCTGATCCACATTCTCCAAGCCTTTGGTCCCTTTGTTTATTGATCACATTTCTACCCATTTGGAATTGTTTTTTCCCTCTCCTCTTTTCTTTCCTCATGTCTCTCTGAGGAAAGTTTTTCCTGCTTTTACAGTTGTAAATAATTCCCTCTTATATTCTCACTTCTCAGGCAAATCTGATAAACAGTCCACTGATAGCCTTCATCTCTTTCCCCTACTGATTCAGAAAATGGGTATGGGCAGAGTAACAAAAACAGTTGCGAAAATATTGGAGAAAATCATAGGCCCGAGGAAACCCATTTTGATTGGCGTAGCAGGGGTGGCTCTGGTAATGCTGCTTTTGAGTTTCTCACCTTCCACTAGTTTTCCCAACATGTTTGACGTGTCAAAGATGACGATATCGCCGGAAAAAGACGGCGCAGCTACGAAAGATTGCACAACCGTACTGAGTGATCAAGGTCTTAACCTGGGCCACGACCCGGTCGACCAGACGTTCTACGATGACCCGACGCTGAGTTATGAGATAGGGAATCCAGGCAAGAACTGGGATGAGAAGAGAAGAGAGTGGCTGAAGCATCATCCGTCGTTTGCCACGGGAGTAGAGGACCGGGTTTTCGTGTTGACTGGATCGCAGCCGTCGCCGTGCAAGAATCCAATCGGAGATCATTTGAACTTGAGGCTTTTCAAGAACAAGGTGGATTACTGCCGGATCCACGGCTACGACATCTTCTACAACAACGCGTTTATGCACCCGAAAATGGTCAATTGGTGGATCAAAATACCCGTGCTTCGGCCAACAATGTTGGCCCACCCAGAGGCTGAGTGGATATTTTGGGTTGACTCGGATGCAGTATTTACTGATATGGATTTTAAGCTGCCATTGGATAAGTATAAGGATTATAACTTTGTGGTGCACGGCTGGTCCTACTTGGTCTATGAGAAGAAGAGTTGGGGCGGGGTTAACGCCGGGGTGTTTTTGATCCGCAATTGTCAATGGTCGATGGAGTTTATGGAGGCGTGGGCTGAGATGGGCCCACAGACTCCAAACTATGAAAATTGGGGTCAAATTCAGATATCAGCGCTTAGTGACAAAAAACACCCGGATTCTGATGACCAGTCGGCTCTGGTTTATTTGCTATTGAAAGGGAAAGAGATGTGGGGGAATAAGATTTACATAGAGAGTGAGTATGAATTAAATGGGTATTGGGGCAGCTTCGTTGACTCGTTTGATAATATTAGTGACAGCTATGCGAGGATAGAGAAAGGGGTGGCGGAGTTGCAGAGACGACATGCGGAGAAGGTGAGCGAGCACTATGCGGCCGTAATGAGGGAGGCAATTATCAGCCTGGGCGGCGATGGTGGTGGAGCAAAGCGGCCGTTCATCACGCATTTTACGGCATGTAGGCCTTGTAGTGGGATGCACTGGGGGTACACTGCTGAGCAATGCTACGGTGGGATGGAAAAGGTTCTGAATTTCGCTGATAATCAGGTGCTTCGCAACTACGGTTTCGTGCGCCCGGACCTAATGAATACCTCCTCCCTCAGCCCCCTGCCCTTTGGTTCCTTGTCTTAAAACAAAGTGAAATAGAAAGTGCGTCAAACGTACCTTGTTTCGCTCATGTTATGCATGGTTAGAAAATACTCTTTCGATTGTTCCATTTGGAATTCTGTTTCTTTGGTTTCTCAAATTTCTAGAACACGCACAGTACGTTTATTTGAAGAATTACTTTATTTCTACATGCTTGACTTCCTTTGGCCTATCTTTTTCATTTTGAAGTATTTCTATATTTTCTCAAATGTTTGCTAGTTTGATAGTCAATTTTTTGGGTTTTACATTTATCTTAACGAGCATAAACTAAAAAATACAATAATTATGATCACACATCTTGCTTTATGTAAAGTTTGACCGTCACCTTCAATCTTGGAATATCAATCAAAAGTTAAAGCTAATACTCACACCACTTTGGATGTTGGAATTGTTTGTACACTTCTTGAGCCGGAGATGTCTTCATTTTTGGGGGCAAAACCACCGCAAAAGCCAGGAACAAACCCTTGGCCCGAAATTATCAAGTGATAAATAACATACATTATGTATTTTATTGGACACAACCAGTCTCTGTTGTGCTTCTCACTTAGGTTAATTTCATCATGCACTTAAAAATATGATCTGAACCTTTCAGTTTGTTCGATCCGGTGAGGGTACCATGCAGGTAAAATTCAACAGTGATCGAATATTGATAGTCACATAATGTAATTAAACATGTTTGTCTTGAAATTTACAAAGATCGTATTATTCGTGAATTTTTTTCGGATAAACTTATTTCATCTATAGTATAAATCAGAGTGGTTTCTTACAAAATGTCTAGGCATACTAACAAAATATATAACATCCATGACCGTCAAATCAAAATTTCATATTATGCAGTAGCCGTTAGATCATTTCTATTTTACAAGATTCAAAGAATATTCTCCAAACGTATATAGCCCACTCTCTCTTTCTTTTTAAGTCAATTAATGTATCCATATTAAACTTTGTCTTTTATGATCAAATAAAAAAACATTCCAAAATTTATGGTAACTGACACTATACGTAGCCTTACTTCTTAAAGCAGAAAAGTGACGATGAACCCCCCTAGACATCCTTGTCAACGACTAGACTAGACTAGACAATTTCAATAGCCTTCTCTTTCTCACCCTGATTTGTCTCTTCAGCGGTTAACATGCATCGATAGCCACATGTGTATTATGTTCCTATGTGCCTTTAGGTATGGGGATCCGTGAGTTTATGATACCGCTAATTGCTGATCAGTTTAATTATTTTTTTAACGGGATAAACTCGATGAAACAGAGAAAATCACTCTTTCGGACTCCAAACGAGACCCACCGCGAAATGGTATAGCAAAGCCCTGCGTCTCCTTGCCGGCCGGTATATAGACGTTACTACGGGTCTTATTTTACAATCATGCTATTTGCACATACATTTTTACACATATCTTGTACATACATTTTTATGGGGTCCACCTCGAGTCCCACCAATATAATCTGAACCGCTCATTATTTTTAAAATAATTTTTTAAGAGTTTTTGTAAAAAATCAACTCGATAGGATATCGGTAAGGGCTTTTTCAAAAATTGCAAGGTGAATCAAACTGTTTCACCCTATGATTTCTGAAAAAGTTCTTACTGATATCCTATCGAGTTGATTTTTTTACAGAAACTCTTAAAACATTATTTTAAAAATAATGAGTGGTTCGGATCATATTGGTGGGACCCGAGGTGGGCCCCATAAAAGTGTGTGTGCAAGAAATGTGTAAAAATGTATGTGTCCTTAGATTTATTGCTTATTTTAATGATTAACTCGTTCTTTTTTAGTTTGTATAAATTATCTTTTAATAAATACGAAAATTGTAGTTATATTGTTCTACAATATTTCTTAAAATAAAGTTGGGAAGTCATGTAATTATGATTATTGAATGGTTGAAATATTTTCATCAAATTTTTTATAATTATGTTTACAAAATAAATAAATCAAAACATGAGCGAAAATTCGAACGCCAGGATAAAGTCGAGGTGGACTTAGCAATAAAAATATGGGGTACTCAAATATTGATCCTCGCCCTTATAGGAAGTTATGTATTATTATTATTTTTTGTCATTTGTTAATTTTACTCTACTCTATTCTAGGAGACTTGGGAAGGAGATGGGTGCTTACGGAAATCAAATTCTGCACATGTGCGTGAAAGTATAAAAGAGACATCAACTACACTCCACTCCACTTGCGCAAGTGATGTTTTAAATTCGGTCAAATTTTGAACAATTATATTTTCATCCCAAGATTTAAAAAAATTCAATTTTACCGTTATTTATACTACCAGAATCCCTACTATATATACCAAAGAAATTTGGGATGATGCACCAAAAAATGAAAAAAAAAATTGGGATGGAAAAATAGCTTAGGAGGTCCCAAACAGAAAAAGCGTATACATGCATTTGTCCATTAAGGCCCGGTTTGGCCTAATAAAAAAGCTGGATTATGATTTTGTCTTTGTTTTGTTGGAATTATTTTTTTACCTTTTAGTTTTGCGTCATTTTTTTTGGATTATTATTTTATTTCAAAGAGAATAATTTAAAAAGTAAAAAGTTTGTAAACCAATTAAAGATAAAGATAAACGTTAGTGTTTCAAGTAAGGAAGATTCTATAACTCTACACACACGGAACACTCTCTCTCTCTCTCTCCAGAGTCATGCTCAAAGAATTTACATCAAATGGAGATGGATCCTCATCCCCATCCCCATCCCCATTCTCCAAGCCTTTTGTTTATTCACATCATTATCCCATTTGGAATTGTTTTTTCCCTCTCTCCTCCTTTCTTTCCTCGAGGAAATTTTTTTTTTCAGTTTTACAGTTGTAAATTTTCCTATATTATATTGTCTAGCACATAAATAGTCAACTGATAGCCTTCATCTTCCCCTACTGATTCCTATTCCTCTTTAAGGTATCAATTACTAACTCTCTAGAATTACTCATTCAGAAAATGGGTATGGGCAGAGTGACCGAAACAGTTGCGAAAATGGAGAAATTCATAGGTTCGAGCAAACCCATTTTCATAGGCGTAGCAGGGGTGGCTCTGTTTATGCTGCTTTGGAGTTTGTCAACTTCCACTAGTTTTCCCAGCATGTTTGACATGGCGAAGATAACGGTATTGCCCGGAAAAGACGGTGCAGGTACGAAAGATTGCGCCACCGTGAGTGATCAAGGCCATGACCTAGGCCATGACCCGGCCGACAAAACGTTCTACGACGACCCGACGCTGAGTTATGAGATAGGGAACCCGGGCAAGAACTGGGACGAGAAGAGAAGAGAGTGGTTGAAGCATCATCCGTCGTTTGCCATCGGAGTTGAGGACCGTGTTTTTGTGCTGACTGGATCGCAGCCAGGGCCGTGTAAGAATCCGATAGGAGATCATTTGAACTTGAGGCTGTTCAAGAACAAGGTGGATTACTGTCGGATCCACGGCTACGATATCTTCTACAACAATGCGTTTATGCACCTGAAAACTCGCGTTTTTGGCAGCAGGCGTGAATGCGATGTGCGCGGG